>MJUU01062057.1:119238-142109 GCA_002080025.1 Modiolus philippinarum
ACATAGTTATAAAATTAGATCTTATGAAAAAAAACATCTTCTCAGAAACTACTAGTCCAATTAAAACAATACTTAGCAACAATGGTCCTTAGATAGTCCCATCCAAAAAAAAAAACGGCAACAGAGAAAAACTAGAATAACTGTGAGCAAAGCTCACAAAAACATACCCCACCCCGCTCCCCAATTTGATTCCTGAGGTAAAAAAATTACCAAAAAAATTAAGTCAAATCAAAATTTTAAATAACTTGTCCACAATGGCAATATATGTGCTAAACATTCTGTGAAATTTTCATTGAATTTCACGAAGTGGTCAAGGAGGAGTTGTCTCCACAAAGCATGTACCCGATGGCGGACGGAATAACGAACGGACACCATGATCTCTATATACCACCTGCTAAAGTGGCAATAGGCACGGAAATAAAAAGACGAAATTAAGAACTAGAACACTTATAGACTGACATCAAGTGATCTGGAAGGGTATACATGTCCATAAGCGACACCCGTCACACTATCAATGAGTCACAAACCAGTTATGTCAAATCCATGAAGACGTGAAATCTACCTGAAAATGTCCGTTTTCATTTGGGACACAGACATGTCATATCTGTCAGTGATGTCACGATGACGGCCATATTTTATATGTTTATAGATTTTTTGTAATTTGTTAAAATAATTGGAATTTTACCCTAATATATAATTTTGTCTGATTACAGTAATTCCCATCATTTGCGCAATTTTAAGGTTTTTGCATCGTGATTAATTTTTCTTAAAGGAAGAAGATTCAAAAACAAAATGTGAGATTTTCCTGTAATGAAAGTGTACTTCAACTTTACAATAAATTTTGTTACGGAAATCAATCATTGATTAAGTAATTTTAACGCAGTGAGTCACAGAGCATGTGTAAATGAAAGATAGATTTAGACAAGGAAATAGGAATATAAGTAAATTACCAGAATAAGGCAGAGAAATTTTGACCTGAATGAGTAACCATTTCCAAAACAAAGGAACATAATCAGGCTACAGACATTCCCAAAGAGGTAAGTTATGAAATGTACATAATTAATTTCCATAATTTTTGGAAGTCTTGTCTAATATTGAGAAGTCCAAGTACATGAAGTACCAGATCTGAACGTAATACGGAACAGTTATATAAATACCATTTATTGACAGCAAACATATAAAATATCATTTCTCAGCAAACCTACTAAGAAAAAATGATATAATTACTTTTGTGCTACTACAGAAACTTACAGATCGTAAAGAAACTGTTTTTCTCTGTACAATCAATCGTTTTGTTGTTCATAATCATACTTTATGGATATTCAGTGGTTTACTTTGGATTGAATTCTTGAAATTAGAAAATTATGTATACTTTGTAAATGCATCTTGTTTTTTTTTGGACTTACATCCTCTGTTTTATATATGTTGCCATGTTTCTGAACTTTGATTTATGTAGTTCTTGTGAATTTTATTTCTTTCCTTTTGTAGTGTCAATGTTCCTACATTAAACGGCCTTTCATGTTTTATAATTTGCAGGTACATGTATGGCGTCTCAAGATTCTTATGATATCAGAATAATGCTCAAATTATTTGACATTTTGATGAAATTAAAATGTCATTATCCATACATTTTTAGTTCAGTGGAAGATATGGTGACTAAAGGGACGAAAGCGTTCTGACAAAACCAATACATAGACTGTTGAAAAGGGTGTTTTTTTTTAAATCAATTTCAGTTGGTATAACAAATCAACATTTCAGTGGATTCGAGGAGAATTTAGTTGTTGGTTTTTCTTTTAACTTGTACGAGTTCAAACAATTTTTATTTTGTGTATGAATTTTATAGTCAAATGAAAGGGCATATTTTGAATGTGTATGGTTTGTGACATTTCAATTTTGAATGTGTATACTTTGTGACATTTCAATAAGTATTTACTTAGGCAAGTGACTTTATTTGATATAACCGACTAGTCAATACAACTATCAACAATCGAAGTATCTTTGGAAAGGCAGTGGTATTGATTTATGTTCTGCCACGAAAAAATGAATATAACGGTCCAAAAATGATAGTAAACTACTTCAATAATGAGGAATTAAACGTTTAAAATTCCAAAAATTAGCTTAACATCATTAAAAAGTTACAATTTGTCCACTTCCTGTACTTTTTTCTTCGCATTTATCAGTTATATTAAGAGCTATGGAAAAATTGGTTCAAAATTATTTGGAGTTACGACGCTTTGACCACCAATTAAGATTACGTACGACGAAAATTCAAGAAAATGCAAAAACAAGTAAAAATTAAAATTGTCTTGCACCTACGTGCATTTATGAATCTATTTGAAACTTTCAGTTGAAAAGAATAGGTTGCAATTTAAATAAAACAATTAACGTGCGTCTTCATGCACCATAAAATCATTATGTATTTGTGCCACGAAAATTAACAAATCACCAAACATCGTTCACAAAATTCTTCGTTGGAGTACCGAATTGATTTCTTATTTCACAATTGCATTTCTTTTGAGAATACTTTTCAATGACATTAAAATTATTTGCATTGTGTCATGCGACCTACTTATAAAGATAACATTGGTTATAGGTTTCATAAGTTTAACATATATTTTACATCTGTGTTCTCTTTACAAAAACATGTTAGATCTTGCCAGAATATTTAATCTGGTATGTGAGCTACATTTCAAAAATATTAAAATTTAGAATATCCTTTTATTGCTCAAGGAAAAAGCTTATATATTTGACATTTGCACTTTTACTATAAAGGCATTAAAACAAAAAATATAAGAAATCAAACAATTAAATAATCCATTGTTCATAAGTGTTTAACAAATGAATCTGGCTTTTTTGTAGATGATATGCAAACAGAGGAGGCTCTATCAACTCAACTTTTCGACCACTTATGTGAAATTGTGGGTTCAGAAAAAGCCGTCTCTGCAAGACGTTGGTTTTTCAAGGTATACGATGATTGTGTCAACGCGGGAGAAAATGGTGACTTAATTATCTCAAGTGGAAGTAAAGCAGAAGGATTAAATTTTAGTAGCAGCGATCTAGATATAATGGTTGTTATTGCCAACAAAGTATACTGTCATAAAAGTACGCCTAACTCTCATGCATTGTGTTATAATATGGAAAATTCACAACTAGGATTTTGCAGAATAAACCTGTGTCCATCTAAATTTTCACCTCAGATTTTAGATGTTATTTTTAACAGCCTTGGGGTTAAAATGCCTACGTTGGACATGATAGTTACTGATTCGAACATTGAAATAGTGTTATCATGTGAAAAACTTAAGCAGTACATGTATTACAGAACCAGAGATCTCAGCGATGAATATTATAAACAACATGGACCTTGTATATCATCTTATGATGATTCGTTAGATATAGCATATTGTTTCCATTGTCCTGTCTGGCCATCACAGGCATCAAACTGGATAACTAGGCACAGATTGTCGGGTTGGCCTTCTGTTGATCTTGTATCAACGATAGTAGGAAAAGGAATCTTGTTTGTACCATTAGGAGGGACAGGTATTGGGTCATCTTGCGAATGGAGAGTATCGTATTCAGTTGGAGAAAAAATATTAATACATTCATTCAATCATATTCAACTTCTCTGCTACGCTCTTTTGAAGTATATGCTGAAAGAAATCCTGGATGAAATTCACGATCTACAGAATTTACTGTGTTCATACTTTATGAAAACAGTTCTCTTTTGGGTTATTGAAGAAATTGAAATAAATAAATGGACACAACAGAACTTGATATCATGTTTCCGAATATGTCTGAAACGGCTTATGTATTTCGTGAATAACGGTTTTTGTCCAAATTATTTCATGGCAGATAACAACATGTTCAAGAACAAGATTTATGGAAAAAATCAAAAACATTTAAGCTCTTTCTTGGGCGAACTTTATGAAGGGGGAATAGTTTATATAATAATGAGTTGTAAGTCTCTTAGTGGATTTTTGAATATCACTACACGTATTGCAAACCCTGGGAGAGAAGAACATCGTGCAATATACCCTCTACTGGCATATCTATATGATATATACGAGTTTTATTGGCTTATATCTCCGTCACTTATCTTAAGAAGAATATATTTCATGAGGAACTTTGTTCCAAATTTTGTTCAGGATTTATATTTGATAACTTGGCGGAATGCACTCCGAACTCTTTAATGCTTAACTTCCGCTACAATCTTCGCTGGTGTAATCGACGATTATATAACGACTATAAGTTTTGTCGTATGAATCTATTACTTGCAACTACTTGTAACGTGTCTGACTGGTTATACCTGGCGATATTTTTCTATTCTCATCGCCAGATTTATAATGCATTGATTGTTATAGATTTTGTTATATCTGAATGTAGACGTGATAAAAGTGTTCTTAATTGCAAACATGAACCACACAAAGCTCCTACCAGAACATTGCAATTATCCTTTGCAAAAAGTTATAAGATGACCTGTACCAAAGCAGTAGTATCAAGTCATTTAACTAAAACTCCATTTGCTGTTCGGTTTAATGGAGAACTGTTGAGGAATTTACCACTAAGTAACCTCCAAATGAAAGTTTATTTTCCAGGAGAATATATTCTACAAAACATGTTAAAAAACATGTTACTTAATGTCGGTTGTGAGGGGAATATGGGCTTTTTATGTCCAGTGTGTCTTGCCTTTTACATCCGTTGTGTGAGCTACCATCATCTTGGAGACCAAGTTAGGCAACAACAAAGCATAAATGATCTAAAATCATTAGTGGATCGCCATCATAGTGAAAATCATTACAATTTTCTATTGTCGTCTTGCATACTCCTGGAACGTGCCTCGGAGATATCTGGTTCTGATTTTTATGTCACCCCTTATATCTCAAAATTACAAACAATTATACAAAATCATCCATAAATTAATTTCTGAATCGATGAGACTTGTAACATTGTGTTCGAAACTGTCGAATAGTTCTGTTCTAAGCGTTTTTTTGCTTTTGACATTTCGAGATCTTTATAAAAAGATAACTGTTCATCATATACTTGTGTCTCATGTTATTGTACTTTAATGTCAAATAACGTAACTGATATTTGAAATGTTGTCATAAGAATATACCTTAGATGGGTTTTAAGGGAGTACTAGTGTAAGAAATTCTGTAATTAGAATTAAAATTCTGACCTTTTGTTTTGAAGAGCACTACTAATGGAACAACTTGAGCAAAAAATTTGAAAATCCTACATAAGACGTCAAAATTTTGGCGGGTAACAGATCTCTCTAGAGTTTTCCTCCAATTTGCATAATGTCTTTAAATATATGAAATTATAATTGGAAGTTGATTAAATTTTAAACAGAGTCTATTTGATGTATTTTAATGTGACTTATGACCAAGGAAATGTGATCCATGTGCAAAAAATTTAGCACTGTTTGAATGGATAAAACCCGAGGATATAGAATGTTTCTGAAATCTGACACTCGTATTCCCTTAACGTAAGTGAGAACCAAATCATCAGTCTAAAGCAAACAATCCAAGGAAAATGGCGACGTCGGTAAAACAAAGAAACAACATAAAATGCGCAGCACATAAAAGAAAATGAACTACACGGATCCAATGAAAACCATGGATGAGATGAGGTGCACCGAAAGCGTAAGCATCTCCTGCTTCTTATAAGATACCCGCCGTATTGAATATGTCAACTCCTGTAGTAAAGTCAAATCCGGTAGAGGAAAAAAGACTTAAGTGGTAAAGAGAAAGATCTGTTTACATGTGTGAAACAGACATTCCATATCGGTAAAATATGCCAGAATGACTTCCTCGGGTTGACCTTTTCAAGAATGTAAAAAGTACAATTTTTAAATAGTTTGCCGCATATCACTATTTTGTGCCCCTTTCAGTAGCTTCAGCATACCATTAAATGTCGTAACATGGTAAACTTCCTTCCTGGAGGAAAAATTTCAACAATCCAAGTCAGTTTAAAATCAGAGAAAGCCTTGCGTCTCACTTACAACCCCTCCCTACTCCCCCATCCCCCTACCCCCCGAGTGAGAATTTTGCTATGGATTCACTTTCAACAAATACCTCGACACAACAACATCTTGCACCATTAATGACATCTTAATATTTGGTTCTCCTACTTTTCATGGGAGTTTGGCGTGAACGTTTTATATTGTTTTATTTATTCGATATTTACTGTTTCAGTCATAAGTAAAATCTTCAATAATGATATTTTCTGTTTAAAAATACAGAAATGAGGACGATGAATCAATTCTCGATTAATTTCCGGTATCAAATTAGCATTATGTAATAGTTTAAGTATGTTTCAGAGTAATTGATTCGTAGGAAAAGGTGTGGTCAAGATGCCTGAGCGCGCAGATGTGTATGCAAAACCTATATATTTCTTTGAGCATATTTGAACTATCTGAAAATATAATTTATTTAACCATTACAGGTAAGAGGATACCTGAACAGGTAAGAACAGGTGAGACAAAAATTGTAATTTTTTTTTTATTCTGGAACAAATAAGTGGTTGTGATTAAGAGAGGAGTTTCTGTAAGAATGTTCATTGCTGTTTGACCAATATGCACGAATCATTGGTTTATCATCAATGACCATGGTAAGAATAATTCCTAAAATTTGTGCATTGCATAGTCCCTGATGTATCGTACCACGAGTAAATCCGAGAATTTGGCTAATATCTTCAGCGTTTCTACGCTTATTTGCGCATGTTAGCGGTTTGTTTCTGCTGCCATCGAAGCAAAATCCTCCTCCTCAAGAAACAGACTAAAAGTTCACTTTGCAATATTTATTTAAATGCGAAGTTGACCCTTGAACTCTGGAAGGTCATTTTGGCTAACCGGAACGAATATCTGTCAAAATATCATCATCGTAGTCCAAACTTGGCAACTCAACTTCAGAAATTAAATTCCTTGGGTCAATTTCATGAAAATTAACATCATCGAACCTCAGGAATTCAGCCCCTGTGTTGATATATCTCCGGAATACTAATTGATGAAATCCAGGTCGTCGGCCATTTTTAGTGCGTAATTTTGTAACTAAAATACTTCAAGGGGATCTATTTTTATTTAGCCAATCAACGATTTTTACTACTGTGACGTTGCTCAAAACAACCTTCACCAGCTTTGGAATCACCGTCTTATTTCTTTTTATTTTTTTTGGGGGGGGGGGGGGGGGGACAGCGCATGTTGTTTACCGGACGTTGTCATAGCGAGAGAACAGTCACAAACGAGTATAATCGTTTCCCGCACTGGTGGTACGTAAATTGAAAACGAGAATACTCGTTCCCCGCATGTTTTAAATAAAAAGGAAAGAAATCTATGGACCGTTTTTAACGAAATCTAAAAAAACCTGTTTTCCATAAATATTCAATAGACATATTTGATAATTTCAATACAAGATATTTTAAATATAAACACGAAGACCCCTTTTTTAATCTTTTCAATTTTAATGCAAATTCATGTGAATAAAAATTATGGAAAAAATATGAAGTACCCATTCACCTTAAGGGCTATTAAAATTGTGTCTTTGCTACCACGAGAATTTAAACAGTCTGTCCTTTATCAGGATAAAATTTAGCATAACTATATGTAAATCTTTTTGAAATAAAGAATAAAAAAGTAATTCATTATTTCATTTTTAGAACTATAATCTATGAAAATAAATCGAAATTTTAAATGTATGCATTTTGCATCAGTAAGAATTTTGGATTACATCATTTATAAAGGATTTTTACTATGAACATTTCTGGAGTTATATCGAAAGTAACCTGTTTTGTAAAACTCCTCTTTACCAGTGTCCTGAACAAATGACATACCTTAAGGTATGATGTGACATTTTGAACAGATATATCATGATAAGGAGGAGTATTTGCCAAAAATACAAGTCGCGGGGCGGTTAAATTTCCCGACCCTGAAAGGCGAGATAAATTTAGACCCAAGACTTATATTTTTGGCAAATGCCCCGACGTTCATGATATATCTGTTTAATTACACCGAATGCCTCATTGATCAAACGCATAGATGACTCTGGGACAAATACCACGACAAGCGTCTCTGTGACGTTGTATTTGCCAAAAAATACCACGGCTATCAACCAATCTGAATGCAGCTTACTTACATAAGGTGTAATTAAACGCTAAAGACCCTGTCACAGTATAACGTTATAGCCAACGTGTGTCGACGTTCGCAAATTTTTGTATTAAGCATTGAGAGAATATGGAGTAGATGCATGACACAAAATCTCTACAAATACAACAATGAAATACACGGTAAAAAGTAACGGAATTACGCTTTTATTGTTGTTCTTCATCATGAAGTCACCATGGGGCCTTCAAAACTGAGGTTTGCCCATACCTCATAGTAAGTTCAAGATGGCCCCCGGCACCGATTTGAGCGGTATTTATTACTAGACGTCGAACAACGCTACACCAATGACTGTATAAACATGGTTGCGGGAAGAAAGTTGGGACACTCTGAAGAAATAGAAGAATTATTTTTGAACGAATTAATAATGTCAGAATAACCACCTACAACGCACGAAAAACCTACTCATAACATTTCTTCCGTATATGGCTGTTTACATTGGAAGACCATGTAAAATCGATGCACGTGACTTTGTCTTCTATTGGTAAATGACCAAGTATAAGTATTTATTTTTGTGATACAACAATCCTAACCATGACACTTGAGGTACACTAAAATGGCGACGACGTTACTAGCGCAGTATAGGTTTGCTGATATTTCTTGTCGTATTTTACGGAAGAAATAGGAACTTGCCTTTGATCAAAATTAATTAAGATTGGGATGTCTTACACTTGATGCTCATCTAGAGAAAATTCGAAATTTCTTACACTTGTGAAAGATATCCCGATCTTTAATCTGATCTAATGCAAGATCATATTAGTCTGCAACGCTCACCAAACGAGCAACAACACATGGTGACGTTTCAAAAGCGTTTCACTTGCGTACTTGACGTAAATCGAACCCATTCATAGCGGTCATGTAGCAAACATAGAACTTATCATCCTTCCCTATAGTTATATCAGCCTACAGAGTACTTCCGCAGAAACCGTATCTGGTTTACCCGGATATATAAGAAGTTGACCTGGATATGTCAAACAATACTACTGACGTTTCAAAGGCAATTACTTTTTCATATTTTCACGCAATCACACAGAATCAAACGTATAGAATAAGTTTCTAATGCTATTTGCTATTTCAGATTAGGTATTAAAATCAGAGTCATAATTACACAAGTTGATAAACATGTCAGAAAATCACATAAACAAGGTCGCTGATGTATTCTGTAGAGCTTCAATGTTTTCACTTTTTGAAGTCATGAGAGCTCCAAGGAGCGATAGAATATCGTTACAACTAAACGTTGTTGCAAAATTCAAAAAAACATTATTGCGAGTAGTTTCGACGCAAGATTCATCCCGTTACATAAGCTACGTTAATAAAATGAATAAACTACTACATATTTTATCAAGTTGAAAACTTTTGGGGATTTTGAAACCCCAGTTCAATAATTATAGAACTTAAATACATATAAAGAATGATAAGTTAACTTTTTTGACTGCTTAAGTATTGTAAAATATTATCTCACTGGCCAGAATATATATATGAAGCTTTGGGCTCGTTCGCCAACGCTTACTCGTCCCTGTGTTTCCTATTCTGGCTCACGGGATAATATTTTACAATGCATAGCTGTCCAAAGCGCGATGACATATACGTCTACATAGCGTTTTGACGAATTTTCGAAAGATCAGTTTGAAATTCTTCAACACAATGCCATTTTCAAAGGTGAATATGCAGGAGGGATAGGTTGGCAAAAAAAACAAAACACATTAAGTATTGATTAATATTCCTGTCATTTTACCAAGATTGTTACCATAAAACATTGGCTAATACATTACTCAGTAGTGACAAAGACGCTCAGTTTGCATTCTTTACGCGTTCAAAACACTTTCGAAAAACTACTATACATGTACATCACATATACGATGTATGTAATGTACCTCCAGCGTTCGTCGAACGAACGTTGAGTATGTTCAAAATTTCCGAAGCACCCAACGTACAACAACACACGCCAACGTGCGTCGGCATGTTTTTTTAACTTGCCGCAATATTCTCACACGTCCGCCCACGTTGCGCTGTGCGTAATAGTGTGACAAGGAAATAAGACCTCTCCAATCTATGAAAATAATGCCGCATCATATATGATTGTTTTATAACGTTTCATCCAAGCCTGCCCTGTGCTCTGAACACCAATAGGTTTACTGAAAGTCTCTACTAATTTGTCTTTTTTACACTTTTTTTCGAGTGCTAACGATAAAACCCATACCAGCACGATCTGTTGCATTAGTTTTTGTATGTTGAAAAGGATCAAATTGTGTTTTATTAAAACACGCCTTCTTCACGAATAATACCAGGTATGGAGTCAGGGAATGGAACGTATGTTCTAATATTAATATTTTACAGGAAAGGATCTACAATACGAAGCTACCACAATAGAGATTCATGTTCGATAACTCTTTGAAATTAAAACTGTTAAATTTGAGTTTAAATGAAAAGTTTTCTTTGAATAAGAAGTCTTCAAATAACTTATAAAACACGGATGCCCCGCCGACAAATTTATCGCAATAGATAGCCTTAGCAAATCAATAATGGAATTTAGTTCCCTGTCACTGAATTGGGATGGAATCATCAAGAAGTACTGTCATGACTGTTACAGATGATTATTCATTAAATATTTGTTAAGTAATGGACGTAAACAAAAATGACCCAACTAAAGTCGCTGAAGCATAAAATATTGGTCAGGTTATAAAATTATCCATGAATTATGCAGTACTCACTATGCTGATTTATTTTATTAATCACCAAGTTGATATTAAATTGACCTAATGTAAAAATTTAACAAAGTCATTCAAGGGTAAAATGTAGGTCAAAGTCAAGAAATTGTCTAAGAATTTTGTAGTTTTCACTAAGATGAGTCATTTCATGAAACATTTCAATGTAATGTTGTGTAGTTGTTAAGAAATGGACTTAAAACACAAAATTTACCGAAAGTCGTTCAAGCGTAAAATGTAGGTCAAAGACACCTAATTGTCCTTGATTTGGATAGCACCCATCAAGGTGTTTTATATATAAGCCGATTATTTATGAAACCTTCCAATATCTAAAATTTTGTAAATTTTATTGAAAACTAAGGAGTATCTCCCTCATGCAAAGCTCTGTCCTTAGCTGATTTTTGGCTTTAAATTTAGATCACTTTGGTTATTTGTTCTCTTTCAGTTTTTAAACATCTTTGAGTTTATGGTCTTCTAAACGTTTAGATTTCCTCTGCACTGATGAGACATAAGTTGTCGAAATGCGCATATGCAGAAAGTAAATTCACAGTAACTTCGGTATTTAGTTATTTGATGCAACACCATAGTGTTATCATGTTTAGTTGTTGAGAAATAGATTTAAACGCAAAATTTAACAAAAGTCACTCAAGCGTAAAATATAGGTCAAAGCCACTTAATTCTTGATGATTTGGGTAGTACTCATCAAGGTAATTAATTTGATTAAACATCATTGTAGTATGATGTGCAGTTGATGAGAAATGGACCTTAACACAAAATTTAATAAAAGTCACTCAAACGTAAAATATAGGTCAAAGCCACTAAATTCTAAATGATTTTGGTAGTACTCATTAAGGCAATTAATTTGATGAAACATCATTGTTGTATGGTGTGTAGTTGTTGAGAAATGAACTTAAACGCAAAATTTAACAAAAGTCACCCAAGCGTGAAATATAGGTCAAAGCCACTTAATTCTCAATGATTTTGGTAGTACGCATCAAGGCAATTAATTTGATGAAATATCATTGTTGTATGATGCGTAGTTGTTTAGAAATGGACTTAAACGCAAAATTTAACAAAAGTCACTCAAGCGTAAAATGTAGGTCATGGACCCCTAATATTGTTGAATCTGGTAGTACTAACCAAGGTGCATTTACTGATGTAATAATATTAAAATATTACAAGAGGTTACCAAAATATGGACCTAAACGCAAAACTTAACACCAGGACGTACGGACGTACGTACGTACGTACGGACGGACGGACGGACAAGGGTAAATCTATATGCCCCTTCCACTTCATGGCGGGGCATAAAAAACAAGATACCGTATCTTAAACTTAAAAACAGTATGTGTCTAAATTTCTGTTTCAACCTGAGCTAATACAAAATGGCCTTTTTATCGTTGATTATATTTCTAGCTTTTGAGGAATACAATGTAACACTGATTTTTTACTTTTACTTGGTATTGGTTAAGCCCCCATTCGCCACCTGTTGGCATATTGGCAAAAGATAGTTTATGCAATAACTGATTTTTCTACAAATTTTCCTGAGTACTTTTTTTTTATCTTTTTGGATTTAGTCTTTTGCACTAATTGTGCAGGTAAATTCATTATGCATTAAGATTTGTAGCGCGTTGGTCGAACTTTCGCATTAGTTCTTGACTAAGATACGTAAGATAAAATACCTAACTTCATCATCCTGTTCATTATCAGAAACATACATATCATATTTCCATTTTTATGTTTGATTTTGGAACAAATAATCGTCTCTTCATTATAAGGAATCAAACCAGAATTGTTTGTATAGGAACATAGCAATAAGTAAGACAATTATTAGTGAAATAACAATGGGAACTAACCAATATGGCCGTTGATTGAATCATTTTTGATAATAATATCCTTTATTAAGGTATTGTTATAATAGAACAGTACAATGGATATTCCCTCGATGCTTTTTTAATCCTTCGCCATTTTCCGACCTCATTATTTTATCAGGTTCAAGGAATTCCGCTATTTCCGAATTGGAACACGTCCGGAGGCATTTTCTTAACAGTTTTCAGCAGTGTTTTGTAGTTTATGATCGTATATTCTGATATCAGAAACCTTTTTTAAAATGCCGATGTTAACATTGAGGGTTTTGACTGGATTTGCTGACAAGTCCAAAAATTTTACACGTGAAAAGTATTGTATGACATCTGAAATACGATTGTTTTCCATCACCAGTGTTACAGGATATTTGGAATTAAGTACAACATCCGGGAACTTGGTACATCGTTGATAAGAGCAATCAATAACCAGCCGATTTCGTGACGGTTGAGATGTACATTTGCACCGACAGTTCTTGGATGGACTGTGGCAGTAATTCGTAATATCTCAGACCATAAGGTCTCGCAATTCATTCTTATGATTTGATGCATAAATTTGGACATGGATATATTTAGCATACTTTTAGGAGTTCCACAAAACGACTCGAAGTTGTATTTTTCTAATATTCGCCTGAAAACGAACAAGTTTGCAGGTAAGAGTTATGGTACCTCGCAATTACAGTTCAAAGAAGTACTTTTGTGTGTGTCTGTTCCACAAGGTATAAATTTGAAAAAAGCTGATTGATTCTACATTTTTCATTATTCGAACAAATAAAAGGCTTGACGTTATCACCCCTGACACATGGATATCATTGCACATTTTAGGTGAATTGTCTCCGAGTTGAAATTCCAATAAATTAGTCACTTTCAATTCGTTCATATTGTTAACGTAGCTAAAACCACACCCGATTTTATTCATTCCAACAAAGTTAGAAGCATTTCATTTGAAGCGAAATTAAAATCCAGCACACCATTACTTGACAGTACGTTTATATCCATGTCTTTTATAAAATCTATCTTACGTAATTTATCCATGCCTATAAAAGTTTTATTAGATACAAATGTGATTTTATTGTGTTTCATGATTAAAGTATCTAAATTTTCAAAGCAAGAAATATTGCCATTTTTGTAAATTTGTTACCGGAATTTGGCGCAATTTTCCGTAAATATGGGTAAAACAAACTTTTGTACCTATATGGTAAACTGACGTGTTGACAACTTTTAACGCCTCTCCCATGAATCTGATATTTCAACAGCAAGTGATTTGTATGCAAGGTTAGATTTCTACCATTCCCATTGTGGTATTTCATGCACAAGAATGATCGGCAAATAATGTGAAACATTCTTCACTATCTGGGCACCAAAAATCTTTGACACCATCAGGAGTCCAGTTTTTTAAATTCTCTTGTTGCAATACCTCGATAAGTAAGATGTGTACTAATTTTCGCTATTTTCGCAGTAGATAAAATAAAATTAAAGACTGCGAAAATTAGTACCAACAAATATTTCAGGAACACTCAGGAGGTATTATTATTTTAGTTGTTCCTTAAAACTGAAACATGCGAATATGTTCTAGTTGACGAAACCGCGAAAATAAGCAAGCGCGAAAATTAATTCATTTTACAGTAAGTGTCTTTGGTTATAGTTATTAATGTGGTATTTAATCTGGGAAACCTATGATTGTTTTATGTGTACATGTCAGAATTCATAAAAAGAACATATCAGATAAATTTTAATTAGCCTTTAATGCAGAGCATGTGAACTTCCGTCTCCAAACGAAATACAAATGTACAAATATAGTTGATCAAATAGTACGTTTTGAATTTTAAATTATACAAAATGTAGTCCTCAGAAAACACTGTTACATTTAAAACACAGAAAGCAAAAAAGAGCACATTTTCTGATATTCATGTCTTTATATTCTTCAAATAGAAGTTTGGACACAATACAAGCACTGACACAATTCTAGGAAAAAAATATGAGATAAAAATGACGTGTGAAGGATCGACAGAAAGCCACAAACGCAATGAGTTGGTTAGTAGTATATCGATTTGGCGGAAAAGAAGAGACACACTATAGTACCTGATACTGAAGCTCAATAACAAATATCAAGTGGCTGTCATGTCTGCTTGCTGAGAAAAGGGTGAAGAAAAACTCAAATAATTTGGCAAATGAAAAGTGAAAACGGATTATGTCGGTAAACAGGGAGTTGTAATTCGATATTACTGAAAAGGGAAGGCGCAGTAAAGGAACCAATACTGATGCACCATACAAAATATCAAATGGCTGGCATGTGCGGTTTCTGAGAAAAGAGTGACGGAAAAGTCCAATTTGAAAAATTAAAAGCTAAAATGCACAAAGTCAGTACACGGAAAGTAGTGGTTCGATATGGCCGAAAAGGGAGCCCAGTAGAATACCCCATACTGATACACAATACCAAATATCAAGAGACTGTCATGTAGGGTTGCAGAAAAACGTGTGACAAAAGAGTCCAATTTTTGGGGGAGAGTAAAAACACACAACGTCTGTAAAGAGGAAGTGCTGCATCGATATGACCGAAAGGGGGGGGGGGGGGNCATATTGATGCACCATGCCAAATATCAAGTGGCTGTCATGTGCGGTTGCTAAGATAAGTGCGACGAAAAAGTAGAACTTGGGAAAAAAAGTAAAAACGCTCAAGCCGGAAAACAGGAAGCAGTGATTTGATATGGCCAAAAATTGGAGGTGCAGTATAGTACCCAATACTAATGCACCATACTAAATATCAAGTGGCTGTCATGTGAGGTTACTGAGTAAATAGGACAAACAAGAGCTGGTGCCCAATGGCAGCCTGATATACCCCCGCTCATTGAACCCTGAATCAATGTGGCAATTGTAAATTTAATTGTATAGGGACAAAATACAGGTGTGGACACAGTACAAATGTGGACACAATACAAGTATAAACACAATGATATAATCCTAGTAACCAACATGTTCAACGATTATAACTGTCTGCACAACAATTGAATCTGCCTTACATTTTCAAAAGATATTGTGACAAAAATTCCATAAATTGTACATGACGTCTCCGAAAACAAGAAGTGCTTATAACATAACCTTGAAATCCAAATACACGTTAGATTAGACCATAAGGAAGATCTATGCATAATAATAATTGAATCCTACTTACAGTTTCAGAAAAAATTGTGACGAAAAATTCCATATATTGTACAACAATGAAAAACTATGACATATCAGCAAACAGGAAGTGATTATAATAAAGCCTTGAAATCCATATACACAACAGCTAGATTGGACCATAAGGAAGTTCTGTGCAAAAAAACAACTGAATCCAACTAATGGTTTCAAATGAAATTGTGACGAAAAATTCCATATAATGTACAACAATAATAAACAATGACGTCTCGGCAAACAGGAAGTACTTATGCAGTAACCTTGAAATCTACATATACACATCGGACCATCATGAGGAAGCTTTTGCCAAAAATGAATTCATTCTGTAAAGTAGTTGCTGAGAAAAGTGTGGTTACGGACGGATGGACGAACGGACGGAGGTAAACCAGTATACCCCACTACTATGTAGCGGGGGTATAAAAAACTCAATTTGGGGGAAAAGTAAAATTTACATCATCGGTAAAGATGAAGCTGTGTTTCGATATGGCTGTGATGGGGAGGCGCAGTATAAGACCCCATATTGATCCACCATACCAAATATCAAGTAGCTGTCATGTGCGGTTGCTAAGAAAAGTGCGACGAAAAAGTCCAATTTTGGGGAAAAAAGTAAAAACGCACAAAGTCGGTCAACAGGAAGCGGTGATTCGATATGGCCAAAAAAGGAGAGGCGCAGTATAGGACATTATACTGATGCACCATGCAAAATATCAAGTGGCTGTAATTTGCGGTTGCCGAGAAAAATGCGACGAAAATATATGTGACGGACGGACGGACGGAATCACGGATGAGTATACCCTTCCTTTGGAGTGGGCGAATAATTAGAGAACATGTCAAAGAGAAACCTGGACATTTTTAAACGGATTTGTCAGGGAATAAAGGACCGTCTGTCCTATAGATCTGTCTATCTATCTTAGTATTTTTGGGATGGATATAAAGGGAAAATATGTACATGCTAATGAATAGGAAAAAGAAGGGAAACGGTGAATGTGTCAAAGAGACAACGACTCAAAGGATATTAATAACAACTAAAAGCCACCATAAGATCTTCAATGAACGGTGAGGAAACCCCACACCCAACGGCAGGTCGGAGTTGGCCCCTAAATAAAGAGTAATTTTTAAATAAAGAGAATGCATATTTTTGAGGTTTCTCATTGGAAGTTTTATTAAATATTGTAAATGATATACTAAGTATATCTTTTATTCTTATACAAGTGTGTCACTGTTTACTAATATTTACACGATATTTAATATTTAAACAGTGTGTCACTGTTTACTAATATTTACACGAATTGTGTTTCCCTGATTTAGTCGAATGTTATACGGATTTTCCTTACTGGTCTCTTCCTTTGATCGTTTCGGACTTTTATTGTCACTTTCATTTTAGAATCTTTTCAAACTTTAAAAAGTTTAAAAAGAGCAATGAATAAACACCTCTTTGTTGAAACGACAATCTTTATGCAGAAATTAAATTTGCAGTAGCTTCGATATTTTAGGTAATTATTGCCACAAGGTCGATACCTCTGCTGGTAGACCGTCAGGTCCGAGGGAAACCACCAACTGACCCATTAGTATAGTACATCGGTACAAATCCGAGAAAACAATGATTTGCTTAGAATCTTGCAATTTGATTATTTATTAACATTGGGTGGATTGTCAGTCTGTAGTGTATTCACTCACCAAGTAGTCCAGTACCTCTGTGCCGCACCCGCCAAAAATAAAAAAAACTAAACAATAAACAAAAACAGTAGGAAACAAAACAAAATAATAAAAAACGGTCTTATTTGTTATTATCTTGCAATATTTATAAATGTGGGAAAAAATATTATTTCAAACTTTCAGGTACCGTTCCTTGGATAAAGTACATCGGCAAACTAATATCTAAGCAAAAATGATGAAACAACGGCAGTAGAATACCGAAGGAACAAGGGAAGCGATGACTACAAAACTCGAAGTCCAAAGACATGGCAGAAACGGTAACAGATAAAAACAAAGACAAAACAAGGACGTGAGACAGCTACAATGCACGGAAATAAAAAGATAACATTAAGAACTAAGGCCTCCCATGAAAACCGGGAGTGACATCAGGTGCTCCGGAAGGGTAAGCATGTCCTGCTCCGCTAGCGGCACCCGTCACACTATCAGTGAGTCAATCCGGGGTTGAGTCAAATCCGGTTATGTCAAATCCGTGAAGACGTGAAATCTAGCTGAAAATGTCCGTTTTCATTTGGGACACAGACACGTCATATCTGTCAATGATGTCATGGTGACGGCCATAGAATTTCTGAAGGGATGAAAGTAACAAAGGCTGAACAAATCCCTGACTAAGCAGCTTTTTGGACAGTGTTTTTGCTCTAACTAAAAAGTCACTGTATAAACTGCATGCCCGACAGCAAAGGAGGAATTCCAAAAATTTACAAAAATCCATAATCGCGGTTATTTATATCCAACACGAATTGAGACAGCATGACAAAGACAAAACAAATAAACAGAGAAAAGAGTCCTCGGCTGATTTTGGCGTTTTATTTCAGATTTCATTAGTTATTTGTTTGTCAGCATTTAAACATAACTCATATCTTAGTCTTCAAAAAATTTGATTTGTGCTGCTCTTAAGTGACATAAGTTGTCGAAATTTCCATCTAAAAAAACTAAATTTACATTTTTTGGGGTATTTTATTCCTTCATCGGCAGACCCAGCCCTCGATAAAAGGGAGGTTCCAATGGGATTCCATAAAAGGGGGTTCTGTGTCAATTTTGTGCCACTTTTTATAGATTTGTTTAGCCTAAATTCTGCACGAAGTAGAAAAAAAATTAAGAAAGGGAGGAGCGGGTTTTAACCCAAAACCCCCTCCCCGATCCGCTTATACTCATTTATAATTCATATTTTCAATATCAGTAAGAATATTGAGAGTGGATTAAAGCCATCCCACTCCGATAATTTTTTTTCTGAGCAACTTCCATTCTTGCTCCTGTCACGCAGTTTGACTGGTCCGAATGTTATTCGAGATGGAAACGGGAAGTAAAACTGGTATCAGACTGCATTCCTGGAGGTCAAGTTCGTGTGTAGCGAGATTTTATGTTTCATGCCAGTTGAAATATATGAAAAAGAAAGGAAATGGGGTAAATGTCAAGGAGACAACATATAGTTAACTTTAATTTGCTTTTTGTCATCAGTGAAATTTTAAATTAAGCTCATTTTACTAATTTTGCGCATTACATTGGAGGTCCATGAGGTCTAGCCTTCCATTTACTGATACGTTCATTTCCTTTCATTCCCATATGCAAGATCTCTGAACTTTTGTACAAATAGTAGACTTCAAACATGAGGTTCGGATTGAAAAAATTGGTAAATGTGAATTCAACTTTCTATTACTTTGTAGGTTTATAAATTTACAAATAAATATTATTACAAAACCATTTGTAACGTTTTGTAGAGCGAAAAACTTATATTTTCTGTAGGAGTGATAAAACAAAATATCAACATAGGAAAACTCATTTAAAAAAATAAGATTATGACGATTACAGATAATTTATAATCCCACTTTCATAAACGTGATTTGTAAAAAAATAATTCAATGCATTTGACAGGTTAATTATGAAAATAAATAGTTGAAAGAAATGGTAAAAACAAAAGACAAAACTCTTTAGCTATATTTGATATTAATAATTATTTGGATTTCGTTTGGTTTTATGTATCTTAAAAATTTTTTTTTTTTGAAATTATAGATTTCCTATGTTTGGGTTCTAGTGCTGCTGAGGAATTTATTCCGTAGTGGCCATACAGCTCATAAAAATTAACATATGTGTTATGGTCTCATTTTCATTTACTCCATATCCTTTCGTAAAATATTTTTGAAATAAATTACTTAAAAATGCTGCTTCGCGTAAAAAAAATTTAAAAAGTTGCTTCCTATGAATAAAACAAAATAAATTCGTGGAAAAGTCAAAAGTCGTTATTCTCGAATAGAGTCCGTCCTAAAAGAGTGTAATTCTGCTTTAAAACGTGGTAAACCCGAATCTTAAGCGTGCACGACACGTATATTAATATTCGTAAGACTATAAATGTTTTCCTATATGCTAAATGTCGAATTTCAATATGAGTCGTGGCGTAAGACGACTCATATGAGTAATATTACACTTCAACTAAATACTCAAAATAGTAAAGCGGGTTATTAAAGAACATGAATAATTAACCTTCTCGTGAGTTTCTTGATTGACCTGATTTTTATGGAATTTATTGGTGATTATTTGATTATTAGAGCCTTTCCTGATTATTTGACTACCATATTGTGTGAAATTTACTAAAATTCCTAATTTTAAGTTTTACTAACAATAAAAAATTACTGATTACATGTGCATAAAAAGTTATGATTACATGATGACTGTCAGTAAACAGATGTTGCTACTCGAATACCGCCTTCAGGAAGAAGAGTACAAAAGGGTTACAAGAAGAAATCCAGAAAAAGGGGTTCAACCCCGAAAGCCCCCAACCCTCTGGATCCGCCAATGTTTTCTGTTATGTTTAATTTATGGGTATTGCATGGGCACGGGTTAAGTATTCTGGTATATGCATGAAATCATAATGCTAAACTCCTCACGGGAAGGGAACTTGGTGGAAGCTTTATACTGAGAGCCATTTTATTTGTCTGTTGGTAATGAGTTTGAGCTGGCATGACTGCCAGTAGTCTTTTGTAATTTCATGTTTATGTCTGTTATTTAGTTCTTTCAGTTTCATTTTTCACAACTGACTCAGTCCTGTTGCTAACTGAATTTTACTGTTGTTGCTTTTGTTTTTTTTATCAATCACATTGGCTAGGGGAAGGTTTGGGCCAAATAAAACTTTGTTCCATTGATTTATTTTTTTGCCTTTTTGGGGCCATGTAGGGCTTGCTATATGGTGTGAGGTTCCTCACTGTGTTGAAGACCGTACGGTGACCCCTAGATGCTTTGTTTTTGGTCGTTTTAACCTGGATATGGGATGTTGTCTCCTTGACATTTTCCCCATTTCCTTTCTTTTTCATAGTTATCAAATTTCTTATAGCAACTTCATATTGTTTAGCCCCGCAGCAGCAGGTTTGCGCCTGTCCTAAGTCAGAAAATTTATTAAGCCTTTGTGTATCTTGTCTGTTTTCTACTTAGTTCACTTTATGTCTATAGGAGTCTAGGGTGATGTTTATTTCGGTGAACTTGCTTTATTGTGGGGGCCGACCTAGACCTGCCGTTGGGTGAGGGGGTTTTCACCATTCATTGAAGATCTTATGGTGGCTTTAAGTTGTTATTACTCCCCTTTAGCTCGTTGTCTCTTTGAAAAATTCCCCGTTTCCCTTCTTCTTTTCTATTTGCCATTTAATTTTATGTTTGTTGGAGATCCCGCATCCATGGGTAAAGTCTCATGGATGTAGCGTTGCTCGACATGAATTCCGCTCAAACTGATGCTAGGGGCCGTCTTGAACATTCTATGAGGTAAGAATACAGTTCATTGTTGAAGGTCTCATGGTGACTTCAAGATGAAGAACAATAATGAAAGTGTTGTTCCATTGTTTAGCTTTACAATGTATTTGTAGAGACTGTCTCATTTGCGTTTAATCATTATCCCCTTATTGTTAATGGAATTCACCTTCGTGCTTTTCCCGATTGGTGTCGCTGCTGCACTATCGGGTTGTTCACGGGAAAACTGGTATTTCACGATTGTTCAAAAATTGTTCCTTGTGCGCGAATTTTCCCGGAATTACGACGTCATAGAACAAAACCTGATAGTGCAGTGGTGACACCAGACGGGACAAAATATGGAAGGTGCATTCCATTACATATGTATTGTATCTTTTCAATAGCTCAAGACTCTTGTGCTTTAGTCGGAAAATGGATGACAGCCATTGTAAAATTAATCAAATCTTTGTTTACGTTCTCCCATCCATTGGCTAAATTAAAAACGGATGTGACATTGTTCGACAATAAGCATTGAATTATTAAATAGATAGCAGTGATTTATCGAGTTTTCTCAGTCAAATAAATCTCATATTTTCACTCAGTGAAATAAACAATTTATTTTCACTCTAGGAAATGACGTCACATAGTTATCGTCAATGTAAACACATGGCGCATTGATATAAAAAAAGATAATCCCCATATTAAAATTGCATCAAAAATCTGTTTATAGATTTGAAAATCTATATAATAATAAGTATAGCTAATCAACCGTAATGAATATCAATAATAATGTCACTCATGTCGCACAACGCAAAGGATTAAACTCGTTTAATCCTGCGTTGTTCGGCACTCGTGACATTAATATTATTCATATTCATCATGGTCGATTAGTTATACTATAATTCTTCTCAAACCGGTGCTTGTCAAACCGACTTAAACTTACTTTGAAGTATGAGCAAAGTTTATTGTTCAAGGCATCATGGTGACTTCAAAATTAAAGACAACTTTTACAAAAGGGTTACAGATTTCATAAGTTGTTGAATACATTTAAGAAGTTTTGTAATAGGTATGAACATGTTTGTTATATCTAAATATGGCGTTACTCGTAAAAAGCTTATTACTATGGGCATTTCTAGTCCTCAATTTTACGGAAATGTTGTTAAAAATGCCAGAAATTGATGAAAAATCCAGAAAAGCTGGGACGTAACTTACATTCTTTACGTAATACGGGACATCGGCAAGATATTCTGCTTGCATCCGTTAAATTAGCTTTGAGACAAAGTGACCTGAAAATTTTGCACACATACTGGCCTAGGGCTCTCACTGATACTGCCGATGTCTACTGAAATTTATGATGATTCTTGACAGAACCGTTCGGGAAGTTTTGGGTTTGATGTTTCTTCCTTAGTGCGACAGTGTTCAACCAGCAGACTAGACTCCTTGAGCTAGCCGGCAGTTTAGCGGCGAGCACCCCATGACCCAACTTTCAAAATTACGTATCGCCTTTTTCTCTCCTTTCAAGATTGTGGTCATGGAGTTAGTAGTCTACCT
>MJUU01062060.1:566-16959 GCA_002080025.1 Modiolus philippinarum
GGGGTCAGCCCCATGTAGGAAGGGTATACCCCGCAAGACGGAGATACTAGGTCCTATTTCTATTCCCGGGGGTTATCAAAAAAGAAGACAAATCCAGTACAAAGGATTTCCACCAAGCGCCATACACGGAATGATTCCGTAATAGTTTCAAGGAGTAAGAATTTCAAATTCTTTAAAACGCAAGGTAAATTTTCATGTCAGAGAAGTCTAAATATTGGAATGTTGAAAACCCTCGAGGACATCTGGTCCACCAGCAGTGGCATCGGTCCAATGGTTTCGAAAAACAAAAAAAAAAAACCAACAAAAGTTGCAGAATACACATTAAATTTTAGTATGCTGTACCCATGTTTCAATGAGTAACCTCTCAACAGCAGCATTAGAATCAAATAATACGGAAAGTCATACTCCAAAAATAGTCAAATAAGAAGTACTCATTACCAAAATTATCGAAAAAAAGAAGCCAAATGCAGTACAAGTTATTCATTGTAATATACCATTTCACAAATGCCGTTTCAATAATGTATGAAAACGTCTTAGTGAAAATATCAGTCTAAATCAGAAAGTAAATGCTAGTATCTGCCTAGGCATAAAACATCCATGTCACCATTATAGATCACTACACCATAATCTACTGATATTGGTTAAGGGACAGGTCATAATACTATTATTAAGGGCTATTTTTTTTTGGGGGGGGGGGGGGGTAATTCCCCTTCTTTGGCCCTTATAGAAAATTCACGAACATTCTTTTCTGAAAAAAAAAAATCGGCTACTTTTGAATTATGCCTTTCCATATTTTTGTGATTCTAGTGCTGCTGATGAGAGGTTATTCCTTGAAGATGTGTACAGCATTTAAAGAGAATTAAGTTTATTATGCAACTTGGGTACTAAAAAAACTGGGCCGATGCCACTGCTGATGGACCGGAGTTTCCCGAGGGTTTTTACCAGCCCGATAGTCGGAATTTTCTGACATGAAAAATTTCCCTTCAGTTTCATACAAATTAACCGTTTTTAGTAAAATTCTACGTTTTAAAATAATATAGCTTCATTCTGTGTATGGCGAATGCTAAATGTAAAGCCAAAATTAATGTAAATGACCTTCCAAACATCATTCCTGTAAATTTGGTTCAATTGTCTTCACCTGCTTCAGGTCATCAATGCAGTACCAATTTAATGAGAAACTCAAGTTTTTCCCATAGGATCCAATATCAGAAATAAGTTTTGCGCGTGCGGCCATGTGTTTGATCATATTCAATTCAATAAATATGTGCATTTTTTTTGTCACCCATTAACATGATATCGCGTTTTATAGAAACCTAAAAAACGGGAATCTTATTAAACTTGCAAGATATGTAAAAGAAGACAATGGTCGTGAATTCATTCAATCAGATATTAGCGAGGTGCGTGTATCCTATACGACATCGGGTCAACAATACCTGTTCCCTGCGTTTTTCTCTCTGTAGGAATTAACTTTTTTTTTACCAACGTCTGAATGTATTTCATGCAGTTTATATAAGAATACAATACCATTTTTCCATTTATTGTAGTTTTTAAACAAAAACTAGAGACCTAAGTGAAATCATTCTTTTAAATCTTCATTATAATAAGACATATGTAGTACTGAAATTAGTATATTAACATGTTTTTATCATGTAAGTGTGACAGGACAGCCTACCTGCGTTGTAGTAGGTAGTAGATATATAGCCAGTAAAAATCGACTAACTAACGGAATATTTCTTAGCTCATTCGGTTAGGTGGCTGGCTGAAGTGCTAGAGGTCCCGGGTTCGATCCCCGGAGGTGATCATATTGCAATTTTGCAAGGAGATTCATGCTCTCCGGTTACATTTGGCGCCCAGCAAAAAACCCACGTTGGTTAGAAGGAGCTAACCAGGGTTTGTGTGTAAGATTTGTGTGAGAGTCATACATAGCAAGTATGATTCTCGAGGTGGGGGAAGTGTGACAGGACAGCCTACCTGCGTTGTAGTAGGTAGTAGATATATAGCCAGTAAAAATCGACTGAGCTAACGGAATATTTCTTTAGCTCATTCGATTAGGTGGCTGGCTGAAGTGCTAGAGGTCCCGGGTTCGATCCCCGGAGGTGACCATATTGCAATTTTGCAAGGATATTCATGCTCTCCGGTTACATAACAATGGAATTTAACGCATTTTAAACTAAACAAGAACAACCATGTACTTCACTGTTCATAAGACAAGTATTCTTCTAATCTTGAAGCATCTAAAATGGCATTAGTTACTTTCGATGCAGATATGAATTTGAGGAAAAAAATGAAGTAACTGTACACGGTACAAGAGTTGTATTGAATATATATAGCTTATTATATGACATTTTTCATGTCAAATCTCATATCATCCCGAGACATCCATATCAGCCCGACGTACCGAAGGATGATATGGGATATGATATAAAAAATGCTACATCATAAACTATTTAACATATACTTTAAAAAGTGAACAGTTTTACTCTTCTTTATTTCATGTAAAATGAATTTGTTGAAAACAAAATTATTCACCTGTAAAATGTGTGCAATTTATTAAGTGTCGTTTTCAACGGAATATGTTTCAAAGGGAGCATGTTGGTTTCATTTTGGACATCATTGCTATTAACTAAAATGAATCAATAAAATGTTTAATTATTATAGCCAGGAAAAAAGGCCTTTTTTGTGAACAATCTTGAACTCGATCGATGAAAAAATTAAATGATTTATATACTAGTGTATAGTGATTAAGAATCTCAAAGTAGTTGTACTTGAGTATGTTTCATTGTAGCTGATATTATACATTTATTTCCCATGCATGTGGGAGATATGAAGATTTGTTTACCCGAGGGAATCATATTTCCCGACGGCATCGCCCAAGGGTAAACAAATCTTCATATCTCCCACCGCCGTGCGCGTTCCCGGCATATGAATAGGCCCGCAGCATCCTCTGAGCTTGGAGTATGAGTCTTCCTAACAGAGGACCCCGAGGGAACCCCGGGATATAGAAATAGGACCTAGTATCTCCGGCTTGCGGGGTGTGACCCCTCCTAAACGGAGGCTGACCCCAAGGGTCCCGGGATATAGAAATAGGACCCATTCCGTGGTTGTGCGGGATTAATAAATACACAGCCTATCTTTCGGATGGGATGCAACTCAGGTCCACGTGTTGGAAGAAATGCCACGGCTACTGTACGTTAAAGAACCCTTGTAGCAAGCTCTTTTTGGGGTGGTCCGTAGGATATAGAAATAGTTGTGCGGGATTAATAAATACACAACCCATCTTTCGGATGGGATGCAAACTCAGGTCCACGTGTTGGAAGAAATGCCACGGCTCCTGCACGTTAAAGAACCCTTGTAGCAAGCTCTTTTTGGGGTGGTCCGTAAGTGATCGGCTACAAGGCTAAATTCCCCGCCCTTGACGATTTCACCCTACTTTTCCAGTGGCAGTCAGAATTTCCCGTCCCATGACCCTTTCCATACCCCAAAGTGATTATTCATTAACAAACTTGTTCTCGTCTTGATATAGCTGAAATATTGCTGAGTAGACGTTAAACAATATTCAATCAATCAATCAATCATATCTCCCACATGCATGGGAAATAAATATTTTATTCCACCACTAAGTTTAATATGTACAAATCATTGAAGGTTGTATCGAGAAGTGATTCTGCCTCCACGCCATCTTATCTGAATTTTTTTTTCATGATCTTGAAGAATTCAGGCAAAATTGACAAAAAACTAGCAAAAACTCGTCTTGAATCCTTTTTACTTGAAACTCCGTCTGCATCCTTCTATATCCTTCTTTATTCGAAAGCCGCTGCATCTATGACATCGATCGGTGAAAATATAGCATAAAGGACCCATGCAAGAACTTAAAGTACACTACAGAAAGAAAATGCATTGTCGTTGCTGAAATAAATTTGTTTTATTGATTTTTGAAATTGACATAACAACACAAATGAAAATAATTAAAACTGTACTGTTGAAACCTTATTATTCAGTAAAAACTCACGGCTAGGTGACACTGAGCTTTTCCTTAACCATGTTAACTCGAAACACCTCTTTACTATGATAACTCTTGTAACATCTAGAGAATTTTGAATGAGGGGAATATGATATTTGGACACGACGTTCAGCGGGAGACACGATGTTTTGTTCACAGTCACGTGTGCCAGTCTTGGCCAATGAAAATTCGTTTTAAGTCAAGTTATAATTATATAATGGAATAAAATAACATGAACAATAAACATTCTTTTAGCTGTCAAAATAAAATCTTTCTGATGAGAATATAGTGGAATAAAATAACATGAACAAAAAACATTCTTTTAGCTGTCAAAATAAAATCTTTCTGATGAGAAAAAAAACAGCAAATTAGGATTTTTGCTGATTCCCTCAGTATCTAAGACGCAGAATTTATTTTGAAAATATCCCCGAGCCTGCCTTGGGTGTCTGACCAGTCACAGTTCTGCATTACAGGAATATTTTTTGTCTAATTAAAGTCGTCGATACCGGGCAGCCTGGCTAGACTGATGACTAGCCTACATGTACCACTCGCAGTATTGATTCATTTTATTTTTTTCTCTTTCAGTTTTCATTATATGCATGTGATGTTTTTAAGATGGTGCTACCATCTCTGCCAGCCTTTAATAGAAATATGAAAGACGGGAATCTGATTAAACTTGCAAGATATGTTAAAAAGACATGGATTGTCATTCATTCTATCAGATATCAGCGTGATCAGTCTATAACCAGTCACCCCGTATCACCAATGAGGTAGAAGAAAGACACTGATGGCTAAACTAGACATCTTGCGTCGAAAAGCCTCAATTCCTCGTTTTGTTATAGCGTCATGAGGAGTTTCTCCCTCTCCTAACACAAATAAAGGGCTATGCCTCTCCCAATTAATTCTTGAACAAAGCAAGCTTTAAAAATTTGTCTGCTTCATTCGTTTGATATGAGTTCTAAAAAGTATTCCAATGACCAAAATTAAAAATGACAATACACCAAAGAGTCCTAAACAATAGGCAAATGACATAGTAATGCAAGATGTATCATTTTTTTTCATCTGTTTTTTTCCTCTAAAGGTTTAAGCTGGAGATATATTATACATACTTCTTTCTAGGAATTTTAAAATGGGACGCTGTAATTGAAGGAAATCTATTCAAATGTTCATTAATTTTTAGCTGAATTAAAAAATAAATCATCAGTATTTGACGTAAACCATACCCTATATAGCCATGACAGCTTAGATGGGGGCTTAGGACTGTAAAAATAATTTTTTTCTTAAAGTCAATACTTTGGAATATTTGTATATATTATACTGTAAAATCAAAAATCAAAACTGATCAGTAAAATTATACAGGGTATATGTCACAGAGACAGTCACACATATCAATATCTGATAGGTTTCGCAAATTATACAACTTGTTTGCCTACCACATGCGCAGGTTCTGTTTGAGAAGTATAGGGTAGCAACTCAGCAAATGGTACAAAAGTTGAGAGGGCTATAAAAATATCAGATTGATTGATTAGTTAGAGTTTAACGTCCAGTGAGCGATATTTCAGCTATAACAGGACGAGAACAAGTATATCAAATAAAAAATGAAGTCAAAGAAGAACAAGAGCTGTCTGCGAATGGCAACCAATTATGCCGCCTCTCACTGAAAACTGGATTAATATCAAAAGTGCAAATTTCGGTGTGTGTGTGTTTGTGTGGACACAGTGCAAGTATGAACAGGATAATATACCTTCCCCTTTTTCCAGAAAATATCCAAAGTTGAGTTGACCCCCTTTCAAAACTTCGAGCAGCAAGTAAGCCTTTTAATCATTTCTATGGAAAGGCAACCTTTCCGTGAAGTTTAATCTAATTAAAGGCACTTTTAATTTTCCCCTAACTTTTTTTCAGTTTCCATTGCAACGGCAGCCATCTTTAAAATTCTGAGACCAAAAATCATTTCTATGGGTGCTAAACAATGTTCGTGTAAAGTTTCATCAAATTCAGGTAATTTCAAGCCCTTTTTGATTCCATTGTAACCGCCGCAATCTGAATATTCCAAAAGATGCGTATGTGTGCGTCTACTTATTGTAAGATAAAATTCCTTTCAAGTAGTTGAAATTTGCTGAAAAACATCAGAAGATATGTTTTTTATTTGTACGGACGGACGGGCGGACTGACAAGGGTAGAACAATATCCCCCTAACCGCGACTTTAAGTCGCGAAGGCATGAAAATAAAGATGGAAAGGACAATCGCGGCAACGAGTTTTGACTGCCACTGGGTTAGGAGCGAAATGGGTAAGGGCAGGAAATTTAGCCTTGTATACGACACTAAGTACGTCAGCTCTTCTTAGAGAAATATAGAAGGCGTCTTTAAACAGCATTGAGTGTGGCGATTCTCCACAATAGTTCGCAGTCAGTCTTTCCGTAATATGACTCAACTTCCTTGCATAGACGGGGCTTCCCCTATCCATCAACCGGGTACGCAGCTCCGTACATTATGTAATTGCTGATGAAAGCGCCGGGCAGAAATTATGAATATGAATTCACGAATATACGTCGAACAAGATGAGAACCACAATTAAATAAAACGTTGCAAACATGTTACACCATTGAAATCGAGAAATTTGAACACCACGAAAATACATTTTTCTATCCTGTTTTACAGAATGACATGACACATATGGATATGGAGTTATAGATGTCATATTTCCAGGAATGTCGCGTTATAGTCCTGTGCAAGACCACAGACTACGATACTTAATACAAGTTCATGTATTAAAATTGAGACCAACTGACTTTCATGTTTCACATTTATTTCGTACAAAAGACAGTATAAATATAATGCATTTAATATTTGCACCGTCATATGTTAATAATTTAAGGCAAAATTGTAACGCAGAAAACAGGTGTACAAAAAGTCATGTACCATATCTAGATTGCATTATTTAAGGTTTCCTCATTGTCTTTTTTCGAATAAAGATGCAACCGACATTTCTGGATCAAGAATGTTCTTTTTGTAAGTACGGGTTGTATCTTTAACTGAATTTTCTGCATATCATAGCGCTCGCGTCTCAAATGAGATTCTCGGTCTTTGTATTTCCTTGATTTTTTTTTCTGTCCTTATGAAACTGAATTTTGTCATGTATTTGTTTTAGTTGTCTCTTGACCAGTTTACTGTTTTCAACACCTGCACTACAGCTTTACAGCGTTTGCGGATTGATTTGTCCAGGCCACTGTTGCGTATGTGGACGGCACCTTGAATTCTTCCAGGAAGATTTACTGTCCAGTTTGAAAACTTTAGGTTAGTCTTAGTTAGAGTTCTGTTGACAATTTCGTTTTTTTGTGTGTTTGTATTTAGACGTGTTTTCATCAAGGAGTTTGGTCAAAGTCTTTATTGAATACATTCATGCAGTTTTGCAAGATCACTTTCTTTTAAGTTTTGTTCCACTGGGTAATAATTAGCCTTCCACGCCTTCCTTCTGAGACCGGAACACACAAATGAATGTTTGTCACAAAGTTTACTACATTCAACAGTTACACATTGCAAGACACTGTCACTTGATATCTTAGTTTGCGAATTATTTTTGATAATCCACGCAGAAATGTTCATCTGCTAATTATACTTTTGCAATACACCAAATGAGCCGCCTCAATAGAAAATCTTTCTCGAATTCACTCTTTCTCCATTTTGTTTCGACCAGGAAACATTTGCGTACTGAACTCAGTTTTCTTTACTATTTTCAGATGAGATTCAGACAAATGTCTTGATCATCTAAAATTTTCCACTTGAACATCACTGTGAGATTTCTTCCCTCTTGCATATCCATCACTTGCAGCTGAATCCCCATCCGATGTGAATTGTCCAACTACTATAGGAATTGATCTTTAGCTATTTTGCGTTCCAGTCTCTACGCTGATCCCGTCACCTGAATGGGTTTCCCGGGGCTTTGTCTACAGAGATGCCGGGCGCATCACCAGATGGTGGACAGGGCAATCCCCTGTCTTTCCAGGGTAGCCAGGTCATGGTAAGGTAAGCCTTACCACGAAACCATTGTAGCCAAACTGTGTTGAGAAACGCCACGCTCCATACAGTATAAAGACCTCTTAAGAGAGCAGACGCATTGGGTGTGGGATAGAAGGCTAAATTTCTTGCCCCTACCAATTCCTCCCTTTTCCAGTGGCTATTAATACATCGGCAAACGAATACCGAAGCAAGAACGAGGAAAGGGGAAATTCTGAAGTCGTAAATCCAAAATCACGGCAATTCACAGCAACACGAATTGAGACAGTATGACAAAGACAAAACAAGAATACGAAAATGAACAAGACCGACACAAAACTAAAGCACTGGCAGTGTGAACCCCTATAAAAACTAAAGGTTTCATCAGGTGCTCCGGAAGGGTAAGCATTATCTGCTCCATGCGTGGCACCCGTCACACTGTCGGTGAAAAGTCCGGTTTTGTCACAGTCGGTGTTAGTCAATCCGGTAACAAACTCTGGATCTACCCAAAGATATCTGTTCTCATTTGTGAAACAGAAACATTGTAATGGTCTGTCAAATCGTGGTGACGACCCCAAAAGGGACCATTGCAACAGTGACTGACCATACCCTTGATGTATAAGTTTTTGAGACAGTAATTTCGCTCTGTTGACAAAATCGCTGTACAATCTTAAGGCACGGTAATAGCGAATGAGGTGTGAAATGTACACGCCATATCCCAGAGAAGGGGAATATAACTGCTCAAAGACCGGAAGTTCAATATTGGAAAGTCGAAATCATCACGCTTGTCGTACAGTTTTGTTTTCAGACGTCCAAAGTTGTCAATGTAGAGGTATAGGTCCAGGTATGATGATGGTGTATCAGTGGTCTCTTTAATTTCGAGTTCGTTTGGGTATATAAGATGAAAGTTATCCTTAAGGTAGCACAACAGTCTTGAAGGAAAATGTCAGTACCTGACTTTGAATGCCTGTAACTTTGTTATTAGTAAAGATACATTAACAAACGGGGTATCAAATAAAAGGAGAAGGATTGAACTGACTTTAAATGCTCATTTAAATATTATTCCTTTGAAGTACCAGTGTTTAAATTTCCATATTTGGCAAAAATAATAGTTATATTGTTAAAACCAAAATAACATTTACAGCTTAAAGGTAGCTGAATTTTGTTTACTTTCAAAATGCAACAAAACCGTGTCTCAGATTTGATATAGGGTCTGGCTTGAAAATAAATAAATGAAATTTAAATTTTTACTTCAAGAATTTTTTATTTTTCAAATTTCAATTTAATTTTTACCTAGGCCCTGTATCAAAAATCTGAGACACGGTTTTGCAGCAATTAAAATGTTTTTTTAAGATGAAGCAAACAGAATTCACTACCTGGAAATTTGTAAAAGTTATTTTTATTTTAAAAATAGAACCCTTAAAACCAAATGTTTTGGCAAGTATGGCAATTTACATATTAATACTTTAAAGGAATACTATTGAAATTAGCATTAAACAACGGAAGTTGAATACCGAAGGAACAAAGGGATGGATTCACAAAAATCGAAGTCCAAAGACAGGGCAAAAACGAGAACACAGAAAACGACGTTAGACAGATACAAAGCACAGAACCAGAAATTACAACATTCAGAACAAAGGCACCCACAGTGTGAACGCCAGTGAAACTGAGAGTGACATCAGGTGCATCGGAAGGGTAAGCATGTCCTGCTCTGTTAACAGCAACCGTCACACTCTGAGTGATTCAATCCGGGAAAATGTCATAGTCGGTAGTCAAATCCGGGAAGACGTGAATCTAGCTGAAAATGTCCACTTTCATTTGGGATACTGACACGTCATATATTTCAATGATGCTATGGTGACGGCCATAGAATTTTTTGAGGGATGAAATTAACAAAGGATGAACAAATTCCTGATTAAGCAGCTTTTGGGACAGTGTTTTTGCTCTGTTAACAGACAATATAATAATTTTCCTTCCATTTGATACCTCATTTGTTATTATATCCTTACTGACGACAAATGTTACGGCCTTTCAAAATTAGGCACTGACATTTTCCTTCAGAGGACTGTTGTGCTACCTTAAATTGAGGATTGTTCAATGAAAGAAATTTATATAACGGAAACTGAAATTAAAGGATTTAACTAGCTTATTGTCTTTTCCCTGAACTAGCCCTTGTATGAATGAATACGAATAAAGAAACAAATCTGCTAAAAGAGGCGCACAATTACTCCCAATACGTATTCATATTGTCTGCTGGAAAACTTGTCCTCCAAATTCTACAAATATATTATCAATCAAGAATTCCAGCATTGCAGTGACATCCTCCTCTGTATACTTTTTGTGTGAATCAGTGTGATGTTTAACAAAATAGGCCCCATCTTTACCTGTCACTAAAATGAATATCTTCTTTCACCCTTTTTAGTACCGAAAGACTGATGTATTAAATCCCGGAGTACTGACTTTCGCTTATCGTGTGGAAGAGCAGTATAGATAGTAGAAAAATCAAATGTTTTGATACTGTTTCAGTGGTCGAGTTCAGTTGAAAATATATATTCTAATAAGTCTTTTGAGTTTTTAGAATCCACATCTGATTCGCTCCTCTTGTTGAGTATACTTTATCACTAAATAGCTTGAAATCATCAGCCATCTTTGACTGCAGTAAATAATGAAGTGAGGAGCTTAGAAAGGGGATTTGATGTGCATTAGGCAGACCCAGCAATGTATCTTTGTTTGAAAGGACATTTATGTAATTTAGGTACCCAGTAGATACAAGACAGGTTGTTCTTTTAACTCAAACTGATACCAAAGGAAGACAATACTGATTTGTGATCGTTTAGTATGTCGTCCCTTGGTATGGAGGAGAGTTTGTATGTGGGGTTGCCAAATAATAGTGTCAATGCCCATCTCCTTCATTCAGCAGTCAATGTAGTGTATTTTGAAGATAAATGTGATGTTTTTTTTTCTATTTCTGGGGGGGGGGGACTTGTTAGCTTGTAGAAGACATAATTGTCAGGGAGGAAGGACAATGTTTTTTCTACCTCGGGATCATCTATATGTTTTTTTTTAATTGTGGCTCATGGTTGTCTTACGATGCCTCATTCGTTGCCCCGGTTGTCAATTCCTCCTTTATTTCTTTCTTCTTTTACTTACATTTATTTATTTTTGTTAATTGATTAACATGTTCTCGTCCTGATATAGCTGAAATATTGCTCATTGGACGTTAAACTCTAACTTATCAATCAATTTCTGCTGATCTACTTTTGTCTCCAATTACTTTACATGTATTTCGATTTAAAATGTTCCTGCAGACAAAAATATAGTTCGAAGGCCTTCGATTCCAAGTGGTCAACTCTGTAAGCCTACTTGTATGCCAAGATTAACAGTAGAGTATTTTGTTACTGTTTTAGTCTCTTTTTGGCTTTCTATGTGCGTCCAACAAAGTTACATGAGACACACTTAAGACCTGGTCTCCATGAAAATCCCCACTTTTGTGTTACATCTGGATTATAACTAAACTGAATACTGCATGTAGGATTACATTCAAAAAGTTCTTTTTTATAAAGTCATAAAACATCTCGAGCAATTTTTCACAGTGTACAATCTTGTAACCAGAAATGGCAATGTCATCACACGGTGCATCATCAATTGGCCTGAGGAGCCTCAAGTTTCCAGGATTCCCCTCTGAATCTGTCACCCGATAGGAACTGTCGTCTGTAGATGTCCGAACAACCTTTTTCAACAGAGATTTTGGTAAGTGTCTTGATGAATCTGGACCATTCAACCTGTTCGCTTGACTTCGTGCACTGTAATAAAGGTGTCCAACTTCAAAACCTGAGTGTTTTTGGGGGTCTTTCTTGTTTTGCCGTACAAAAAATATGTCTGATCTTTCCTCTTTCTTAGGTTTGTAAATTAAAAAGTTCATCTTCTTAATTTCTCTCATAATCAAAGAAATTAAAGAGACCATAAATGTAACTTTATTGCTGACCACTTGTTTTAATATCAGTATTACCAACATCTGGAAAACCCATTATAATTTTGGACCAGTATATCTAGAGACTCATAAATTGTCCACTCTTTACATACCAAAAGTAAAAGAGAATAAAAAAACCAAAATTGCCAAGTTCTGATGCCCAGACAAAAAATGCAAAAATCCAAGGTTCCAATAAAACATTATATTTTAGTTTTCTCATGTACATTAGTCTCCATAAAGTTTGTTTTTTATATGTTATTTCTGATCTGTCTTCTTTTATTTGGTAAAAAGTAGTTTTTTTATTGACAATATTTTGCACATTCAACAAGTAGATTGAAATTTCCCTGCTAGTGATACTTGTGGATTTTTTTTTTCAGATATCTCTTCTTGTTTGGACATATTTTCTATCCTGTTGATCACAAATTGTTTGTATGGTATAACTAATGTTGAAAAAAATTATGAGGGACATTCATAGTACACCTAAGGTCAAGTCGAACTAATTGAACGCCATTTGGTGTTGTCTTGTTCTGAAATTTTTTCGTGACGTCCCTTTCTATTGTATGACGTTCTTGGGGACGTAAAACACCTATGACGTTCATATGATTTCCCCGAATGCATTGTGTTGTCGCCCTGACAGGGAAGATCTCGTCGACGAAACTTTTTGTAAACGGGTAACACAAATTGCCTCTCTTCTTATTAAAAAAAAACAACAAAATCGGCGCAAAAGAATAAACAATTATAAATGGATATTGAATAAATGGACATGAGACAAAGTCTCTACAATCACACGGTACTGATAATTATGGAAAAACGCTTTCATCGCTGCATACAACAAAATCGTAAAAAAAAGAAACAAAAGAAATGATAACATCGCTCATCGTCGCATATAAAAAAGTAACAAAGATCATAGTTTGGTGAGATAGTTGCCATGTTTTTATAGAATAATGATACTTCTAAGAAAAGCTCTTTTATCCGCTCCATTTATCAGAATACACAGACCAAGAACTGTACGACCTAAAAACGCAGTGGTTTCTTTTTTCAGACCGAAAACACGATGCACACGCCATAGTCAGCGCCTAAAAAAAAAACACCTTTACAAATCAAATTTTTAACATCAAAAATCAATTGGAAAACATCGGCATCTTATAGAATTGTTTTTTCTAATTATCATATGAATGCAGTCAAAATTTTATGAGATTAATATTCAAAAACATCTTCGAGTTTCTGATCTTCCAAACGTTTAGATTTATATCTGCACTGAAGAGAGTTGTGAAATGCAGAAAGTAAATTCACAGTAACTTCGGTATTTAGTTATTTGCATAGCATTGACGGATGATTGATTAATGTATGAGATTTTAGATATTTCTAAATAGAAAATAAAAGACTCAGTGCATTTTCTAGTAGCTGTAATAAGAGGAAAATGCCTGTCATTTTAATATCACACCATGTTAATCATAACTATTCCTCGCGACTTCTGAACTGTTCTTTTTTAAGTTGATATTCCCCAAACTATTTGATCGTGTGGTTTAGAAAATTTGGAATTCAATTATTCACAATTTGAGAGGTACTGTTTTGTAAATAAAGCACAGACTTCACATAGGAGCTGGTGTTCGAAGTCGAAAACTTTGAAGAATGTAAAATATTTGAAGATGGTTTTGTAGTTGCTATTTCAGGGATTTAATTTTAAAGCAACGAAAACTCCAAAAATCACGCTTTTTGTGTGTTGATATCAATTGAAATCAGGAGATATAAAAAAATACCTAGAGACCAGAGATTTTGTATAAGCTGTAAACAAAAATTAAATGATGAATATCACTTTTTTTCTACATTGTCCTATAACTAATCATCTACGTAACGAAATAGAATTTAATTTAGATTTTGACCTAAAAACTGGATCAGACATAATTTCTAAATCCGTCAACACCTTCTAATATTAAAGCAGTTGCTTCTTTCATAAAGAGGTCACTAGAACTGAGGGGAGAAGGTTAAGCTTGAATGTTTTAATATTGAAAAAAAACTTTGAAAGTTTGAAATGTTTGAAAGATATGGTTGTGTATGTTTCATGCGATTTGTATTGTCTTCTTTTTGTACTGTATTGCTATGACTCTAACGAGTCTTTTGTCTGCAAATAAAGATATAGATAGACTGTTTTCAGTCTATACATGTACAATTGGGTGCAGTCATAACCTCTCATCCAAGTTAACTCTAAGTTAACTTAGAAACAATTGTAAGTTAACTTGAAGTTAACTTAGAGCAGACGTAGAACAGTTCTAGAAACGGTCATAAAAACGGTCATTTTCTAAGTTAACTTAGAACAGTTCTAAAAGCAGTCATAAAATAGAGCAGTTCTAAAAGTGGTCATAAAACAAAGCAGTTCGGAAAGTGGTAATAAAAACGGTCATTTTCTCAGTTAACTGAGAACAGTTCTAAAAGCAGTCATACGGAAGACCATGACTGCTTTTAGAACAGGTTATGACCGTTTTTAGAACAGATCTACTCGATGACTGATTTTAGAGAAGTTCTAATCTATGACTGCTTTTAGAAGAGCTCTTGAAAATGACTGCTTTTAGAGCAGTTCTTGACCATGACTGCTTTTAGAACACTTTTCTAGAGCAGCTCTAAGTTAACTTTGTGAGAGGTTATGACTGCACCTAACTGTAATTTCGTAAGTTTTTAAAATATTAACGATTTATCTTGGAAAATCAATGTAATCAATGTCTATTCAACGCCACTTTCGGGAGAACACATATTACATCAAATAAAAAATGAAGGTACAATATAAAGAGGCCTTATCAATTTTCCCCGACATTTTTATCTATCTGGAAATCGTCAAACCCAGGAATTCGGGGGAGGATGGAATGACGAAAGTTATTGTATTATTTGGGAAACCCTTCACATAATTTAAAAGTAAATTTAGCTGATCATCTGATTTTTTTTTCTCGTATAAATGCAGGTGTACTTTGTTAAAGGAAAAATTATATCGAATTAATGCTTCAAGAGCAAAGTATGCTTTTTGCCGAAATTGCAATGAACTTTTTTATTGGCAAAAATGCAACTATTTGTAATATTGTTGTAAAAAAAGCTATGATAGCATCCAAACACAATCGAATATTGGCAATAGATCGTGCTCCCCTGGCGGATCCAGGCTTTGAAAAAGGGGGTTCCGATCGGGTTGCAGGCGATTTTTTTCAAATTTTGTAAATTTTTACTTAAATTCTGCACGAAATTTCAAACATTTCCAGAAACAGGGGGATTCCCACCCCTGGAACCCTCCTTCTGGATCCACCATTGTGCGTTTAATTATTTAAATGGGAGAGTTATTGCGTGTACTTGTTTATTTGATTTGCAGTGTTCTGTTTTTAATTAATTGCAATTATTAAAAATCTAACCGACTAAATTTTAATTGACGAAAACAAATTTAACCGGCCGGAAATGAAAATTTAAAAATAATGTGACATAAATGTTTAGTGCAATAAAAGTATTTCTCAACGAGAAACAAGTTACTTAAAATTGTCAATTTGAAGATCATTAAATTAATATAAGAAAGATAACGGGAAACACCTACAATGGCCGTAAACCACAATCACATGCCACAATCCATCAGGGAACCGCACGAGAAAAACCATAAAATGACAAAAACAAACATGGACAACGATAGGAACTCGGGATAGCCGGACTTGGTATCGGCACTAGCAAGAGCTAGTGGTAGGTTTAACCGGTTTATGGGTACCCAAACCTCCCCTTTCTCTATCCCGTTTCCCTATAGTATAATAAAACATACAAATAAAACCCAATACAGGTAGACTACTAACTCCAAGACCACAATCTTGAGAAGGAAAGAAAAAGACAAAACGTTATTTACAAAGATGGGTCGAGGAATTCTCGCCGCTAAACTGCCGGCTAGCTCAAGGAGCCTAGTCTGCTGTTAAAACATTGTCGCACTACGGAATAAAGATCAAACTCAAAACTCAAAACTCCCGGAAGGGTTTGGTAAAGAATTATCATGGATTTCAGTAGACATCGGCAGTATCAGTGAGAGGCCAGTATACCTGTAATATCTTCAGGTCATTGGATCCCAAAGCCAATTTAACGGAATCCTGAAGAATATTCTGTCAATATCCCCTATTACGTAAAGACTGTAAGTTACGTCCCAGTATTTCTGGATTTTTTTATCAGTTTTTGACATTTTTAGCTATGCCAGGGTGAGCTTTTGCCATCACTTGGCGTCCGTCGTCCGTCCGTCGTTAGCTCACTTTCAAAAATCTTCTCGTCTGAAACCACTGGGTCAAATGGAACCAAACTTTAACATCACTAGGGTATCTAGTTTTAAATTTGTTATTTTGTATGTCTTAGGTCAAACAACATGGCTGCCGTTACTAAAAATAGAACATAGAGGTAAATTACAGTTTTTGGCAAATAACTCAAAAAC
>MJUU01062061.1:0-10444 GCA_002080025.1 Modiolus philippinarum
GACCGCTTTCCAACTGACTTTGATGCTTACAGAGAATGACTCTTAAAAGTTTGGACCTGTTTTCATGGACCAGATAAACCCTTTTGATAGCATATGACTATGCTTTGCAAATCTGGATCAGACAACAATTTCAAACCAGTTAAAGACAAATGGCAAATGAGGGTAATAACAAAATTACTAAAAACAATTGTCAAGAGTCGAAACCCAAAGGGCAAAAACAAACAAACAAATTAGGTGCAAAACCAACAGCAAACTGTAATTTCTTTTATGTCCTATCATTTTGAAAAACATTTAGCAAAATCATTCTTGCAATGAACAAAGCTTCTAGATGTTGGACGGATTTGGGCTTGATCAAAATACTGGAAAAGGCATTTAAGGTTGTTTTGTGGGTGGTTATATCTACAGTTGGTTCTGTGGGTGGTTTTATCTACAATTACTACTCCTTCAGTGCAATCAAATGAAAGAGATGATATTAAGAATATATAACCCATTTGTAACTCCATAACCAACTAAGGACAGTGTCTTTGCACGACGCAATCCTTTGATGAAACTAATACACAGACTTGCAAAACATATAATAATGACGATCTTATGATGACTGATGTTGATGATGAAGGTCTCTATAGAAAACTAAAAGGTATTCGTATAATAGGTACTAATACGAGACAATATTAAAGATAAAGGATAACTTTCATGAGTAAGAAATTCCGTCTTTTTGCGAGTAAAACTTATGTAAAATGCACAGAATTTCTCACACTAGGGGGAGATATCCCATGATATCCCAGATATCCCAGATATTCTGTAAAATACAACTGTCTTTCATGTAAAAGGTCATATACGGAAGAATACAGAAACTTCAGTAAACAGTATTATGAACATCACCTTATTTGAAATAAAATGTACATAATATAATAATGCGTATGTCATTGCATTATTGTATTTAATATTTGCAATGTTTATTTTTTGTTTTTTTTTATAAGAGTGCCTCTTTGAAACTTAGACAAGTTCAAATTGAGTCATGCACTCTCTCAAAATAAAGCATTTTCTTACTTATTTCCTTACTAAGCGAAATATGGTGTGAGAGCGATCACCGTCTGTCGTTTTTTGTTGCAAATTAACCAGTAAATCCTTTTGTAGTTTTTGGAAAAAAGGGGTGTTTTCATTCACTAATCAGTTTGAATAAGAAATAAAATAAAGATTAATTAATAGAGTAAGTTTGCAACAAATAAAAAAAAGGAATATTTAGATTTTTAAAAAATTAATTCATATACTTTGCGCGTTGTCTAAATATCCGACTTACAACATACCAGGTTACAAGTTATGTGCTAAGGGTGCTAACACAAGTTGATTAACGAAATTTAGCGCTTACTTAATATTGTTTTCGATTGTTTGGATTCAATTTAACTCGTTTTAAATATAACAACCAGGAAAAAAAATTCTTGAGATGTTTAAGCTTAAAACATAGCTCTTTAGTATAACATCAAATGAACGTCAATTTATGTTACAAGTGACGTCACAAATTCTGAAGAAATGTTTATTTACATTTAAATTTGCTAAGTTATGAAAATAAAATATTCTTTCATAAACTTTTATGCCTTGAAATGCTGAAAATCATAATATTAACCATTTTTCATTTTTTACTGATTGACCTTTGACCCCTAATTTACCCCTCTTTCTACCACATTTGATTTTTACGACAAACATTTTTGAAATGTACACGACCTAAGCTTTCCAAAAAGGTAGGGTATGTGGGTCATTTAAATTTTAAAAATTTCTGGTCTCTGCCGCTCTACTACTTCTTTTAACTTATTTGATAACATCATTCGACTATGCCATGTTCGAGAGTTGAGATACGACCAGTAGAGTAATTGAGTTGTCGACTGTGCTAAAGAAATCTTAATCATCCCAATCGATTTAATATGGAATATATCGACAACGTAATACAACTCAGCTATTCTTTCCCCTCACAATAAAGTGCAAGTCAAATTGTTTATTGCTACATATATTTAGCTTTTTTATCATTAGACTCAGTTTTTAGCAATATTGTTTAATATGTCAAATGCAGAAACAACTGTCTATTGTTCCGGAGATGTACTAGTACTCGTCTTAAAACAACAAATAATTTCTCTAACGAGTTTTCTGTATTCCTTAATTCGGAAAATATATACATGTTTAATAGGATTAAGTGCCGAATTACACGCTGACAACATAAATAAATTGCTGCTTACTCTTCTTGATTGCAAGTTCTCAAGTGGTCCATAAATGGTCATTACTGCCCACGATGCGTTAGCTGCTGTTCCAACGGCGACGATAATAAGGGTTGTCAGGCTCGTTTTGACGTCATCTTTTCCTATCTTTCTGATATTTAGTGCCTTCATTTCCTTCATATGTTTGATCAAATACCTCATTAGAATACAGGTACTTACCAGGGTTCCACTTTGAATTCCTAGTAAAATAATTCCAGGTATTGGATATATTGATTGAAATATTTTTGCCAGCGAACATGTTACTCCTCCTCCGTCGTTAGCTTGGATACCAAAGACTACGGCCATCAAAAATAAGAGCGAACAGCCATGAAACCATAATGGTACTCGCCGCAACAATTTTTCGATTTGCCTTGATAGCTTTGATTTTGAAACAAATGACACAAACCCTTTCCACACAAATTGCAAGAACGTGTGAACACGATGCTACGTATGTAGTCCTGGCGAAGTATAATCGAATGACACATTCTGTGTATGAAATGACAATCACATAGGACAAAAAACATGTGATTTGGCATCATATGGATATGTGATTGGCACCATATAGATAAGCAATTATTACTTCTCACCATTTTAAAAGAATTAGCTAGGCTATGGAATAGCCTAGCTATATAGATAGTTCTTGGGGTGACGTGAGGAGTACGCTTGCGCAGCGAGGAGAACGCATGCGCAGAAGACTACAAACCAATAGGAATTTCAGTTTCTCGAAAATCAAAATGTCGTCCAGTTTCGTTCTGATAAAACGGGGCGGGGTTTAATTTTTCTGTTTCCTTGTGGAAGTTGAAAAGTATTATAAACATTTAATAAAGGTGGTACTGGGAACAGGTTTGTAGAGGATGATGGGATTGGTATTGCAATATCGCTTAGCCAGATTTATAAATATAGATATGATAAAAAGAATAAGAACAGTAATGTATAAATTTAAAACCAGAAGTTAATAAATAAAGATGAGGTATTGTGCAATAATCAATAATATACAAATACTATAAAAGACTTTTCAATTGTGTTAAACAAAGCGTGATTGTAGTTTGTGGAGATACTTAGGCAATGGAGAACGAAAGGTGGAAAGAGATAGAATTGCGTTTTTTGCGGAAGAATAAAGAGCTACCGGTGTTTATTTGTGTGTGCTGTAAAAGGTTTATTATTGTATCAGTCACATTAAATTAAGCAAGTACTAAGTAGATGCATATTTATTTGTTGTCAACATGTTGTGGTCATAGCATGCTGCGCTAGAAAAACCCCTCAGTTACATTGGTTGTAAGGATTGTCTGTGAAACCTGATACCATAGTTGAAGTATTAAATGCTCAGAATTGCTACTACTAGTAGAAAGCATTTACAAAAATGCACTGCTTCGATATATGTATACATTTTAGTTAATAAAGTTTGTCTCTGTTGAGGGATAAAAGATTAAAAAAGCAGCACCCTAGGAGAATGCAAAAAAAAAAACAAACAAACAAAAAACAAAAAACAAAAACAAAAGCACGAAACTACTTTGAGTTGCTGTTGGCAAAAAATGAGAGGTTTGATCGAATCAGTGACTGTTTTATCACATGTGCAGACCAATAGAAGAGATTACAAAGAAGTACCGAGAAAGGCTTACTTCAAGTATTGATTTGAGTATACAAATACATCATAAGCCACCACACTCTTGTCAATCAAACACGCAATTTTCTATCCAAGGCTATTCCATAGCCTAGCGTATCGTTTTTATTTCATAAAAACCATTATCCGATTTATATCATCCACTTATGTTTATAAAGTCCCCTCGTGTTTTCTAGTTATTAGGATTAAACACCGTTTGAATGTGAATTTATTGGAGTGTAAACGGGACCAAGTCACGGACATTTTCAGCTAGATTTCACGTCTTTACGGATTTGACATAATCGGTTTTGACTCAACCCTGGATTGACTCACTGATAGTGTGACGGGTGCCGCTAGCGGAGCAGGACATGCTTATTCTTCCGGAGCACCTGATGTCACTCCCGGTTTTCATGGGAGTTCACACTATGAGTGCCTTAGTTTTTAATGTCGTCTTTTTATTTCCGTGCTTGTAGCTGCCTCACGTCCTTGTTTTGTCTTTGTTTTTCTCTGTTGCCGTTTTTGCCATGTCTTTGGATTTCGATTTCTGTAGTCTTCGCTTCCCTTGTTCCTTCGGTATTCTACTGCCTTTGTTACAAACATATCATAAAAGTGCTTCGGACTTTTATTTGTTTGTGAGTGCGAATGACTTTTATTTGTTTGTGAGTGAATTGTTCCCGTTTATTACTATCCTTAAGATATAAATTTCTCTTATAAATTGGCTGAAGTTTTAGACTCCCCATTGGTTTAGAGAATCACGTGATTAATTGGGTCACATGATGAAATCCTCAGACAAACAAAATGGCGAATCGGTGTCGAATGAGGGTTAAGTTATCGTATGTGTAAGCTGATCTTGAGTCGGACACTGTTTGTCATCTTAGGAACTATAAATATGACGAATCAGTGTCGAATGAGGGTTAAGTTATCATATGGGTAAACTGATCTTCAGTCGGACACTTTTATTTTTAATTGTTTGTCATCTTAGGAACTAAAATTAAGGTTCGGATCCTGATTGCCCATTTTGATCTAATCCTTAGACAAACGATGGGAAAGAAGGAGTCAGAATTTCTAGGTAAGATTATTTCAACATTTTAACGGTTTTTTGTAGAGACAAAAATGCCGTCTTTTCATGCAACAATGGCCGTTTGACTGAAATAATACAGTTAATACAAAACAGCCAGGGTGAATGATACCTTTGTTGCTCCAAAGCTGTAACGAGAACGAGTGTGGAATGAGGGTGTGTAAACTGATCATGAGCTGGACCCTTTTATTTCTAATCATTTGTCATCTGAAGAACTAGACTTCTGACCAAACAATGAAGGCACAGATCCTGATTGCCCATTTTCTGTCTTTTGAGATATGTTTGAAAAGTGAGGTTTTCATTATGTAGTTGAAACTTATTCTTTGCAAATGACCATAATTATTCATTTTTCTTAAATATTTTACATTATCATAATCTTTAGAAGAAGTTTTATATGTCGCGATATAGCTTTTTATTAATCCTAACATAAATATGATTGAAAAGTCAGGCTTTTTCATGCGGTTGAACATATTCTTTACAAATGACCAAAATTATTCATTTATTCTAAAATATTTTACATTATCATATCCTTTCGAAGAAATTTTATATGTCGCAATATAACTTTTTATGCATCTTAGCATAAAAATCAGCTTTTTTATTATGTGGTTTAAACTTATTCTTTACAATTTACCAAGCTTATCATTTTTCTAAAATATATAACATTATCACATCCTTTCAAAGGAGTGTTATATCTTGCGATAAAGCTTTTTATGATTCTTAACATAGATATGTTTGAAAGTGAGGTTTTCATTATGCGGTTGAAACTTATTCTTTACTAATGACCAAAATTATTCATTTTTCTAAAATATTTTACATTATCATATCCTTTCAAAGAAGTTCTATATGTCGCGATATAACTTTTTATAAATGTTAACATAAATATGTTTGGAAGGTGAGGTTTTCATTATGCCGTTGAAACTGACCAAAATTATTTATTTTTCTAAAAAATTTTACATTATCATATCCTTTCGAAGAAGTTTAATATGTTAGGATGTAACTTTTTATAAATCTTCACATAAATATGTTTGAGAAGTCAGGCTTTTTCATGCGGTTGAACATATTCTTTACAAATGACCGAAATTATTCATTTTTCTAAAATATTTTACATCATCATATCCTTTCGAAGAAGTTTTATATGTCGTGATATAGCTTTTTATGAATCTTAACATAAATATGATTGAAAAGTCAGGTTTTCATTATGCGGTTTAAACTTATTCTTTCCAAATGACAAAAATTATTCCTTTTTCTGGAATATTTCACATGATCACATCCTTTCGAAGAAGTTTTATAGTTTGCGATAAAGCTTTTTATGATTCTTAAAATAGATATGTTTGAAAAGTGAGAATTTCATTATGCGGTTGAACCTTATTCTTTACTAATGACCAAAATTATTCATTTTTCTAAAATATTTTACATTATCATATCCTTTCGAAGATGTTTTCTATGTCGCAATATAGCTTTTTATGAATCTTCACATAAATATGTTTAAAAAGTCAGGCTTTTTTTCATGCGGTTGAACATATTCTTTACAAATGACCAAAAATATTAATGTTTTTTTAATTTTTCTAAAATATTTTACATTATCATATCCTTTCGAGGAAGTTTTATATGTTGCGTTATAACTTTTTATGAATCTTAACATAAATATGTTTCGAAAGTCAGGTTTTCATTATGCGGTTGAAACTTATTAAAATAATTCATTTTTAAGAATATTTTACTTTATCATATAGTTTCGAGGAAGTTTTATAAATCACTATACAGCTTTTTATGAATCTTTGCATAAAGAGTTTCGAAAAGTCAGGTTTTCATTGTTTAAAGTTATTTTTTACAATTGACCAAAATAATTCATTTTTCTAAAATTTATTGCATTATTATATCCTTTCGAAGAAGTTTTATATGTCGCGATATAGCTTTTTATGATTCTTAACATAGATATATGTTTGACAAGTGAGGTTTTCATTATGTGGTGGAAACTTATATTCTTTCCTAAGGACCAAATTATTCATTTTCTAAAATATTTTACATTATCATATCCTTTCGAAGATGTTTAATATGTCGCGATATTACGGAAGCGTATAGTGGACTCGCCTTGTCTTATAGGAACACCTTATAACGCATTCATTTTCTTAAATAAAAGAACCTTATCTCCTTATAAGAAACAACGGTAGTAGAATACCGAAGGAACAAGGGAAGCGATGACTACAAAACTCGAAGTCCAAAGACATGGCAGAAACGGTAACAGATAAAAACAAAGACAAAACAAGGACGTGAGACAGCTACAATGCACGGAAATAAAAAGATAACATTAAGAACTAAGGCACTCATAGTGTGAACTCCCATGAAAACCGGGAGTGACATCAGGTGCTCCGGAAGGGTAAGCATGTCCTGCTCCGCTTGCGGCACCCGTCACACTATCAGTGAGTCAATCCGGGGTTGAGTCAAATCCGGTTATGTCAAATCCATGAAGACGTGAAATCTAGCTGAAAATTTCCGTTTTCATTTGGGACACAGACACGTCATATCTGTCAATGATGTCATGGTGACGGCCATAGAATTTCTGAAGGGATGAAAGTAACAAAGGCTGAACAAATCCCTGACTAAGCAGCTTTTGGGACAGTGTTTTTGCTCTAACTAAAAAGTCACTGTATAAACTACATGCCCGACAGTAACGAATCAACTGTGAAATGTACACTCCATAGGCTGGAGAGGCAGGTATATTGCTGCTCAGAAAGGGAAAGTTCAAAATTGGGAAGTTAAAATCATCACGTTTGTCATACAGCTTAGATTTCAAACGTCCATTTTCGTCAATGTAAATTAAAAGATCTAAATACGAAGCTGAAGTAGGTGTATCGGTAGTCTCTTTAATTTCAAGCTCATTGGGATAGATCTGGTGTAAATATTCCTTGAATTTTGGATTATTAAGAGAAAGTACATCGTCTATGTAGCGGAAGCTGAAATTGAAGGACTGGGCTAAATGTTTTTGTTTTTTCTGTGTAAGCCCTTGTAAAAACTTCGCCTCATACGAAAAAAGGAAGAGATCAGCTAAAAGTGGCGCGCAGTTAGTTCCCATGGGAATCCCGATTGTCTGTTGAAAAACACGGCCTCCAAATTCGACAAAAATATTATCTATTAAAAATTCCAACATCTTGATTACGTCATTCTCAGTGTACTTCTTGTTTGACTCAGTGTGGTTCTTTACAAAATATGTTTTGTCTTTCCCTACTACTAAATAAGTGTATCTGCGTTCTCCGTTTTTAGTGCAGAAACATTGATGTATCAAATCCGAAATTACTGTATTGTTATAAGGTGATAAATCGTGTTAAATTAAACAACCTTGTCTTCTTATAAGGCAACAAATCGTGTTATTTATAACAAGCTTTTGCTTTATGAAGACATTTCTCGTATTAATTCAAAACGTTTTACGTTAAATCAAAATAACATTGTATTAACTTACTGCATGAAAACAAATAGAAGAGTTTAGGATGTATTAATATAAACATGTTGTGATATACAAGGCAACAACATTTTTTATTTAAAGTCTGTCTTTTTTTTTTAAAACAATAAGCGTTCTTAGTTAATTCGTTTTATTTAGGTGATAACACAAACAAATTACGAATATTTTGTCTAACAGGACAAATAGATGTCTTATTTAAAACAAATTGTAGCCTTAACATCATCCATTTTAAATGTTACTCACTGGTTTCGTAGCCCTTTATTAGCGAACGATATATAGTGATCCGTTCGTCCGTCCGTTCGTTATTCCGTCCGCCCTAGTGGTACACACTTTGTGGTGACAACTCCTCCTAGAGCACTTGTTGAAATTCAATGAAACTTTCACAGAATTTTCAGTGTTTGTTGCCATTGTGCAACAGCTATTTAGAAATTTGATTTGACTTTATTATTATTATAATTTTTTTATTGTTGTTTTTTTAACTGTCCTACGTCGGGGTATATACTTTGTGGCGACAACTCCTCCTAGACCACTTGGTGAAATTCAATGAAACTTTCACAGAATGTTTAGTGCATATTGCCATCATGTTTTTTTACTTGAATTTTTCGTTGCTGATTTTTTACAGCCGCCATAGGGATACACACTGTGTGGTGACAACTCGTCCTAGACCATCTAGTAAAATACTATGAAACTTTCACAGAATGTTCAGTTTATATTGCCATTGTCACCAGCTATTTAAAAATTTGATTCGACTTGATTTTTTATTTTGGTTGATTTTGTTTTACTTTTTGAATCAAATGGGGGAGCGGGGGCATGCATTGTTCACAGTTTTTTCTAGTTTATTTATTTATCTGCTCCAGTCGTTTTATGAGCTCACTTCAATTTCAAAGTTTGACCGTATATATTATGGTTATTTTCCATTGAATTTTACATTAAATCGATACTAAGAGGTAAGTTTGCGGTGTTTTTCAATCATAAGTTTATATACATGTATGCAATGTTTCGACTCTGCAATGAGCAGGAACAATCTTCAGAAATCTTATTAACTTCCTGTAACTGGAAATGGACAGAAATAGAAATGCAATGATGCACAATGACTTTTACAAATCAAAACTTAAAGTCTCTTTTGGAACAACTTTGGGCGACTTGAGTGGTGGTTTCTTGTCAGACCATTCCCTCTTAAACAGCTTAAATGTTCACAGTTGTTGTATACAACATGAAGATGTGCATGAAGTAATATATCATGCACATCTTCAGATTGTATACTACAACTGTAACATTTCATCAAAATCCAATCAGCTGTTTACGAGAACATGCTCTGACAAGGTACGACACCATTTTTTCATTGAAAAATACACAAGTTAAAATATTGTCTCCCCTTCAAAATTTAGAACAGCAACAATATTACTTCATGCACATCTTCAGATTGTATACTACAACTGTGTAACATTTCATTAAAATCTAATGAGTCGTTGAGGAGGGCATGCGCTGACAAGGTACATGGACGGAGAGACAGCTGGACAGGCTGATTCCTATACATTCCCAGACTTTGTTTGCGGGGGTATTTTAATATGAACCAATGCTGTACATCTGTGACTGTGTATGTTTAATAATGACATTCAAGGGAGTTTAATTATCCCCGCACTTTCGAAGAAAGTTCGGGGATAATGTTATACCCTCCGTCCGTCCGTCCGTCCGTCCGTCCGTCCGTCCGTCCGTCTGTCCGTCCGTCCGTCCGTCCGTCACACTTTTCTTGTGACTCAAACTCCTCCTACATTTTTGGATTTAGGGATTTAATTTTGTTGTAAAATTGTTGCATATAGTCTGCAGATGCGCAATAAGCTTTCGGATTTTCGATATTGGTCTTGGTGCAAACAAGAGGCCCCATGATGTCAATTTTTACACATGTGGCATGTGACACAAACTCCTCCTACATTTATGGATTTCGGGATTTAATTTTGTTATAGAATTATTGCATAAAGTCGGTAGATGCGCAATAAGCTTTCGGATTTTTGATATTGGTCTTGGTGCAAACAAGAGGCCCCATGATGTCAATTTTAACAAAGACC
>MJUU01062061.1:11240-39167 GCA_002080025.1 Modiolus philippinarum
ATTTTGGTAAATTTCCTGAAAGTCTCAAAGACCACTTATTTTTTGGAATTCTACCTAGCAACCATACTTAAAATGTTTGTGTAGTTTAGGACGAACATTTTCATCAACTGGATTTCAAAAATATTTATTCCAATTTTGGTTAATTTCCTGAAAGTCTCAAAGACCACTTATTTTTTGGAATTCTACTTAGCAACCATATATCCTAGAATTCTTTTAGTAACAATAATGACTATCAATAGGTAGATTTCAAAGATAATGAAAAAAATTATGCCAAGGGTGTATAACAACTGTTTTCTGTGTCAAACAGGGAGTGCGGGGATAGCTGTCGTTTCCGACAACATCTAGTTTTTTTATGTTATACTTTGTACAGACAGTATTTGCAAATAATATTTTTCGAGTTTTTCGAGTTGATCACTATCTACATTATTCTGAGCGATTAGGGCGATTATGTCGCCCTGTTGTGCCCAAGGCGCCCAAAGTTGCTCCAAAAGAGACTTTAATATTTTAATAAATATTTGTAGACAGACATTGTCCGGTAAAAAAGTAAACTTGTTTTCTCATTGACAGCTCTCGACATGCGTTGCTTCAATGACATATTTCAGCTGCGATCGATGTTGCTTAACATTTTTGTTAAGAAAACCGCTAAATTGACACTCAAGGGGCTTTCTTGATCTCGCTTGAGAGGGTGAATATTGTTCACCTCTTGTTGAAGACCTACATTCGACATGAAGATATAGAAAGGAATAAAAGCCCTGTCCTTGATAAACTGGAGTTTTCTATGTATCGCATTTTTGTCACATGTACATTCACTACATATCCTTTCATATTTTTCTATTTAAGTTTTGAATTTTAAAAGTCTCTGTGCATCATTGCATTTCTATTTGTGTCCATTTCCAGTTATAGGAAGTTAATAGGATTTCTGATGAATATTCCTGCTCATTGCAGAGCCGAAACCTTGTATATAAAATTTCATGGTTATAAAAAAAAAGTCTCTTAGTATCTATTCATTGTTAAATTCAATGGCAAATACCCATAATATTTACGGTCCAACTTTGAAATTGAAACGGGAAGTAAGCTAACAAAAACGACTGGAGCAGATAAATAAACTACAAAAACTGTGAACAATACATTACCCCGCTCCCCCATTTGATTCAAAAAGTAAAAAAAAATAAACAGCTGGTGACAATGGCAATATAAACTGAATCGAACATTCTGTGAAACTTTCATAGAATATTACTAAATGGTCTAGGAAGAGTTGTCGCCACAAAGTGTGTGTATCCCTATGGCGGCAGTAAAAAATAACAACAAAAATTTCAAGTAAAAAATAAATAGATAGCTTGTGCACAATGGCAGTATGCACTGAACATTCTGTAAAAGTTTCATTGAATTTCACCAAGTGGTCTAGGAGGGGTTGTCGCCACAAAGTATATACCCAAACGGTGCACAGGAAAAAATCAACCATAAAAAATAAATGATAATAATAAAGTCAAATGAAATTTCGAAATAGCTGGTGCACAATGGCAACATATTCACTGTACATTCTGTGAAAGTTTCATTGAATTTCAGCAAGTGCCCTAGGAGGAGTTGTCACCACAAAGTGTGTACCACTAGGGCGGACGGAATAACGAACGGACGGACGAACGGACACCATGATCACTATATATCGTTCGCTAATAAAGGGCTACGAAGCCATTGAGTAACATTCAAAATGGATGATGTTAAGGCTACAATTTGTTTTAAATAAATCGTTCAATAGTCTTCTTAGACAAAATATTCGTAATTTTTTGTGTTATCACCTAAATAAAAACAAGTTAACTAAGAACGCTTATTATTTTACAAAGCAAGACATGACTTTAAATACAAGATGTTGTTGCTTTGTATATCATAACATGTTTTAGCTTAATACATCCTTATCTCTTCTATTTGTTTTCATGCAGTAAGTTAATGCAATGTTATTTTAATTTAACGTAAAACGTTTTGAAATAATACGAGAAATGTCTTTATAAAGCAAAAACTTGTCACAAATAACACGATTTGTTGCCTTATAAGAAGACAAGGTTGTTTTATTTAACACGATTTATCACCTTGTAAGGAGATAAGGTTATTTTATTTAAGAAAATTAGTGCGTTATAAGGTGTTCCTATAAGACAAGGCGAGTCCACTATACGCTTCCGTACGATATAGCTTTTTATGAATCTTAACATAAATATGTTTGAAAAGTCAGGCTTTGATTATGTGGTTGAAACTTCTTGTTTACAAATGACAAAAAATATTCATTTTTCTAAGATATTTACATTATTATTCCTTTCGAAGAAGTTTTATATGTCGCGATATAGCTTTTTATGAATCTTGACATAAACATTGTTTGAAAAGTGAGGTTTTCATTGTGCAGTTGAAACTTATTCTTTAAAATGGACCAAAATTATTCATTTTTCCAAAATATTTTACATTATCATATCCTTTCGTAGAAGTTTTATATGTTGCGATATAGCTTTTTAGCTCACCTGAGATAAAAGGCCATGTGAGCTTTTGCCATCACTTTGCGTCCGTCGTCTGTCGTCCGTCTGATCGTCAACATTTTCAAAAATCTTCTCCTCTGAAACTGATGGACCAATTGTAACCAAACTTGGCCTGGATCATCACCAGGATATGCAGTTTAAAAATTGTGTTCGATTAGTCCGTAGATCAAACAAGATGGCCGCTGTTACTAAAAATAGAACATAGGGTAAATTGCTGTTTTTTGTAAATAACCCGAAAAGCGTTATAGATTTGAAAAATCTGACAATGTGAAAATTATCAGCATGGCAAGACCTACCTGCCCTGCAATTTTGAAGAAATTCCAAAAATCCGTCTTGGAGTTATTGCCCCTTTTCCGTAAAATTTTCAAAAATTTTACTTTATTGATTTTTTATCAGAAAAACTATAAGCGATAGAAGTCAACTTTAAATTGCAAAAATGTTTTTAGCATGTCAAGATCTACCCACCATGAAGTTTGGAAGATAATAAAAAAAACCCTGTAGATTAAAAAATATATGAGTTTGACGGGTTGATGATTCAAGGGCTATCAGTATTCCAATTGAAATATTCCAATGGGAACCAATTGCATCCCTCTTGCCTATTTTGTAGCCTTATGAAGCCCTAATCCATACAAAGCCTTCGGATAGGTAAGAAGAAAAGGCACACTACTAAAATCATATTTTGATGTATATGGAATATAGAACTGTTGTTTTTTAAGGACTTTTTCACGGCCATTTTGATGTCTTGCGCCGGGATAAAACCCATATCAAAAACAAAATGTCCTATACTACCCTTATCTGTAATTCACAAACAACTAAATACCGAAGTTATTGTGAATTTAATTTCTGCATATGCGCTTTCGACTACTTATGTCTCTTCAGTGCAGATAAAATCTAAACGTTTGGAAGACCAAAAAAAATGATTAAGCTGACATTCCTGCTTTCGAATGATACATAAATAGCTATCGAACTTTCTGTTAATTTTGGTTATGCATATTGCCAATTCGACAACTTATGTCTCTATCAAAGCATGTTCAATCATACAGATATGCTTATATTATCAGGCAGTGTAGATCGAAGGCAAATCATACAAATTACAGATAAATTGATGATGTTCTTTCACTACATAACCTATCTGTAAATGAGTAATTCCATATATATTCTAGTCAATTAAAGACACTCAAGAATCTTTAAAATCGTGTTCCAGTTGATATTTGCTTTTCGCAATTGTCAAAGATGAACGACTTGAAACTAAAAACGTCATGATAACAAAATTTCGATTGTTAATTTCTATTCCTTAGTTGTAATATCTTGCTGACTTGTAGTTTTTAATAATATTTCAAATTATTTAATTCATTTCCTGTAGTAAATAAATAACAAAATACCGAAGTATCATTAAATATATTCGTAAGACTTTTTTACGGATTTTAACATTTACTTCAAATAAAAATTCAAAGTATAATTTAGAAAAATAATTAATTCTTTATTCCAGAATTTTCCTTTTCTCTCGATATTCGCCGGCGATGTATATATAATCATTACAGAAGTGCTAGGCTAAGTATTCCGATATTTCAATTACATTTGTTTTGTAACATGAATTGAAATAAAAAATGACGTGTGATGGATGACTAATGCAATCTGATTGACTGAATGGTGAACGGTGACGGATGACGGGTGACGAGTACAAACAAGCTCTTACTTAGGAGCAGTGAATCCTGACGGATGTATGATGACTGATGAATGATCTGACGGATGCCTTTTGAATCTTGAATGATCTGACTTTCAACTGATGGGTGACGGATCGATGACTCGTGACGGATGACAAAAACGGGAATGTTGACTGGTCCAGGGACTGTATTCATGGTTAAATTATATCAAGTTTTAGTATTGCGGACACCGGTATAATATAAAATAGAGAAAAAGTGCCCTTTCTTACATATTTATGGTTAAATCATATGAAGTTTTAGTAAAATTATGAAGTTCTGGTATTGCGGACACCGGTATAATATAAAATAGAGAAAAAGTGCCCTTTCTTTTATATTTATGGTTACATTATATCAAGTTTTAGTATTGCGGACACCGGTATAATATGAAATAGAGAAAAAGTGCCCTTTCTTTTATATTTATGGTTAAATCATATCAAGTTTTAGTATTGCGGACACCAGTATATTATGAAATGGAGAAAAAGTGCCCTTTCTTATATATTTTTGGTTAAATCATATGAAGTTTTAGTAAAATTATGAAGTTCTGGTATTGCGGACACCGGTATAATATAAAATAGAGAAAAAGTGCCCTTTCTTTTATATTTATGGTTAAATTATATCAAGTTTTAGTATTGCGGACACCGGTTTAATATAAATAGAGAAAAAGTGCCCATTCTTCTAAATTCATATTCAAATTATATCAAGTTTTAGTACTGCGGACACCTGTATAATATAAAATAGACAAAAAGTGCCCTTTCTTGCATATTCCTGGTCAAATTATATCAAGTTTTAGTGTTGCGGACACCGGTATAATATAAAGTAGAGAAAAAGTTCCTTTCTTTTATATTTTTGGTTAAATTATATCAAGTTTTAGTATTGCTGACACCGGTATAATATAAAATAGGGAAAAAGTTCCCTTTCCTATATATTTATGGTTTAATTCTATCAAGTTTTAGTATTGCGAACACCGGTATAATATAAAATTGAGAAAAAGTGCCCTTTCTTTTATATTTTTGGTTAAATTATATCAAGTTTTAGTATTGCGAATATTGGTATAATATTAAATAGAGAAAAGTGCCCTTTCTTTTATATTAATGGTTAAATTATAGAAAGGTTTAGTACTGCGGACATCGGTAACGGGTCTGTTCGCCCACTATACACGTTCGCCTAGGGTCCGTTCGCTCCCCATATAATGGTCAAGTTTGTTTACTTTGCAATTATCATGACATGTCTTATACTTATGTGAATATATTGCCTATGAATGTTTATTTTACAATTATTACTGACTTTGAAGTGTTGACAGGTGTTTGTTTGATATTGTTGAAAGTTTTAAAATTAAGATGTTTGTTTTAACTTTCATTGATTGTTCTTATAATTAACCTTGATTGGAAAATATTTAAACTTTAATCAGTTAATATGTTTGCTTTGCGATCTGTTATAAAAAAATATTTTTGCCGATTATGCATTTTATAATCAAATCTTAATTACATGAAGTTTGCTTTGCATTTATCAAAATCAAAACGTTAAAATCATTGCTGAGTGAATTTTTTGAAAAAAAAAAATGTTGGAAGATGAAAGTAATCTTGCGTTTACAATTGAGGATCTTTGATGCTTAAGTGTTGCGACAAGAAATGTTCACGTTGTGAAAATGCTATATATTGTGTTGGACATGTTCTATTATACAAATACATACTTTTGAAACATTAACTGTTTGGTTCGCACAAAAATTGTGAGATTAATAAAACTTGTAATTAATAAAGGGCGGCGAGATAAGCCCCGTCCCTTTAAGTTCCCTTGTACTATAATAAATTCCTTTAAAACGGTGTTTAATCCTTTAATCAATTATCATACACCGTAGCAGTCCAAACACACCATCTGAAACACTCAAACTTGGAACTTGCGTGCTTTTCACTTCTTCTTTATGATGGAGAATAAAAGTATGATAACTGACGGAATGTCCAGCAAAATTTGGTTGATGCCAATAGATACAATAACCCAACAATAGCAGGTCTAGCTATACTATCAATTAGGTCACTGTCCGTGAACTCACATTTGCCACTAAATAATCCTGTCGTGTGTTTTTTTTCAGTATACTGCATTCTAACTCTTATAGGCGACTAAATGATGATACAAAAGTAAATATATATTTATATATATTAATGAAAAGGTGGAATGATGGGATCAATAACAACATTTATTCATACTTATATAGTGTGATTGCTAATAAGCAGCATTGTAAACAGCTATTGTATCCTAGGTTTTTTAAATGAAGAGAAATGACGTTAGTTCTTTTTAACCTGATGTTTGTCTTTTTCGTTCTACGCACCATTTACAAATAGACCCGTTTCAAATAATACCGTAATTAGCAATGGTTAAATAATTCTCTCAACTTCATTGAGAATAAATGCAGTTCCATACTCATATCATCAAAAAATGTTTACACTTTAATAAACATGGCCTACCTGCTAAAGCAGTTTCCAAAGCAATAGTTTAAAAAGTTCCAAAAGTCAAGCTTAATTATGTAAAAAAAAATGAGAAATGAAAAACTGATTAATCTTATATAAGCAAAATCGTTTTATTGTTTGTCTTTTGGNGGGGATAATAACGAAAGGCAGGCAGACTGTAACTCTTAGTCAGTATGCGTATTGCACAGATAGGACTAATTAAGTAAAATGCCGAATATCAAATACATGTCGAATTTAGAGCTAGGACAACGAAACATTATTTACCGACACGGGCTGATGGCAAAACGCAAAATTAACCAGAACTTAAGGTCGGTAAAACTGGTTTAGCAAAGAAAATCCCAATTACCGCTCAGTTATCGGGTTTCAATTTAACAAATGTTACCCTTCGCTTCCTATAAGTTTTTATTTATATAAACCTACATTACAGAGTGGTGAAGTAGGTTTGATAGTGTGAAATCAACCAAAACTTTACGTGCCATAAGTAGAGCTTATATTATGATTGATAAATTTACACAATTTTATCAAAAGCTTTTATTTATTACTATTAATTCTGAAAATTTAATAACATTGTGAGCCTGGGTATTGTATTTAGGGGGATAAAGATTACGTTGTTCGATCAATTAAAGACGAACATTAAAAAATAAAATGATATTCATCACCGCTTTGGTTGCTTGTACATAAATTATAATTCCTATTTCCTCGTTTAATTTTTGCCATCGTCCCGTCTCAATGGGTAAATAATGATACGATGTCCTAGAACAAAATGATATACGTCATGTTACTAAATTAGTCTCCTTTGAGCTAAAAACATACTGATTAAAAATCACAGTTTGGATGCCTTAAGTTATCACCCGAAAAAAAAAATCAATAACACCATTGTGTTTATATAAGATTAATGAGTTCTGGATTTTCTCATTTTTTTACATAATTTAGCTTGACCTGTGGAAATTACTTAACTATTGCTTTGGAAAGTACTGCAGCAGGCATGCCATGTTAATTCCAGCGTAAACACTTTTTGATGATATGAGTATGGAACTAAAGTCGGTTTCACTTCCTTTAGATAATGGAAATCTGATGATTTCAGCTTTATTTTTACACTGATCTTTATCATATTTGGTATGTATATCAAGAATGATTATACATTATCTGAAAAACGTTGAACTGGCCGTTTACGACATGCAAAAAAGTCTGCAGTCATGTGCATTTTCACAATTTTTTTAAACAGGTGAAAATTTCTAAGTGTTAGATTGTTCTATTTTAAGGGCGACCAAGTAACATGATGAATATTAGATGACCCGAGTTGACCTACCTTATAATAGCAGAGTGTACTAGTTCGGGGTTAACAATTGTTATCCACTTAGTTTTTGTTTGTAAACACCGAGTAGAAATGAGCAGTACATTAACAATTTATTTCAAATATTTATATTGGGTTTAATGCATGCATATTTCAATTACATGCTTAAGTATTTTGTTGAATTATATCATTTACGGGTATGTTTTTTCTTAAATCAAAAGGGGACCCAAGCACATGGTAAAAGCCAAAGTGAGACTTGTTTATCATCTGACTTAAAGATATACCTGTATATACCTATTTCAGAATGGTCTAGTCTAGTCGATAATTGTGCGCGGAAAATATAAAAGCATGGAGCATTTTAAAAAGTGTTTTTTCTTTCAACATGTATCGCAAATCAACAAATTTAAAGTGGTTCCAGAAGTGTATAATATTTTCACACAACCATGCAAAATCCGGTGCCGAAATATGCAATATTAAAGTCAGCAGAAGAGAATTTCCATTATCCAAAGGAAGTGAAACCGACCTTACTTTGATTATAAATGAAGTTGAGGAAATATTTTTTAACCATTGCTTATCATGGTATTATTTGTATAAGGTGCGTAGAACGCAAAAAACAGACACCATATTAACAGAGCCTACGTCATTCCTTTTAATAAAAAAAACGTAGAATATAATAGCGGTTTACAATGCTGCTTATTAGCAATCACACTAAATGGGTATGAATAAATGTTGTTATTGATCTTACTTTAATATATATGAAAAACAAGTCGGTAGCGCAAACATCATTTGCGAAGACAAAACTAAACTGTTACATTATGATACTAGTATACAAGACAACACGAAAAACAAAAGCACTGACAGTGTGACCTCCCATAAAGACCGGGAGTGACATCAGATGCTCTGGATGGATAAGCATGTCCTGATCCACTAGCGGTACCCGATACACTATCATTGAGTCAATCCAGGATTTAGTCAAAATCGATTATGTCAAATCCATGAAAACTTGAAATCTAGCTGAAAATGCCCGTTTTCATTCGGGACACAGACACGTCATATCTTTAAATGATATCATGGTGACGGTCATAGATTTCTGAGAGGGATCTAAGTTTCAAAGATTGAAAAATCCCTGATTTAGCAGCTTTTGGGATAGCTTTTTTGCTCTTTTCAAAAATATTTAATTTGAGCATTAATGCCATAATTTCCATATTTGGCAAAATATTACATTTTAAGGTTTACATTTTTAAAATGAAAATAACTCTTACAACTTTACAGGTAGCTATATTCTGTTTTCCTTATCTGAAAGAACCTTTCAATTGCTTCAAAACCGTGTCTCAGATTTTTGAAACAAGGCTTAGTAAAAAATCAAATTGATTTTAAAATTTGAAAAATAAAAATTTCATGGAGTAAAAATTTGAATTTCATTTATTTTCAAACCAGATCCTATATCAAAAATCTGAGACATAGTTTTGTTGCTTTTTGATGGTTCTTTCAGAAAAAGTAAACGAAATTTACATTGTAGCTATCAGTAATGCTGTTAAAGTCATTATGGTTTTAAAAGTATAACGCAAAAATAACAATTTTTTGCCAAATATTGATACTTAAAAGGAATGATAGTGGAATTAGAATTAAAAGTTAGTTAGTTCAGTTTTTTTTTCCTTTTTTGTTATACCCATTTGTCATTGTATCTTTACTAATAACAAAGTTATAGGCATTGAAAGTTAGGTAACGACATTTTTCTTCAAAAGACTGATGTGCTACCTTAATGCTGCAGTTATGAAATTTTGAAAAATAGATGTATATATATTGTTTTAAATGCTTATTTTTTGGTAAATCAACGTAGTTATATTACACCGAATATAACATTTGCATTTGAAATAGTGTGTGACACGTATTCTTTTCATCTTAACATTAAGAATGAGATATTTGAAATTTTGGAATGTTTTGAAAAAGTCGACTGGTCCGTAATAAGGTTTGAATGGTGGTATGCTCAATCAGATATAAGCGTAGCCATACTGTGAAGATAAATGTAAAACAAAACTTTACGAGAAGCAGTTGAATTAAAAACGTGTTCAATAGAATGACCTTAATTTTTATATTAGTTTAAAATTTTGCTGATAAAGGCTACTGTAAGATATTGGAATTCCCATAGTATATTTTCACCTAACATGCTGCTTAGTTACCGTGGAACGATAATAATAAATCAAAGTGTTAAATGTTTGCAGATCTTATAATCTCATTTTTAAAAAGTATACCATCAAAATCGGATCAAATAGTTTTTGTTGACATCGAGACCTTTCATCTAGATTAACTTTAACAAAACTTTTTTCGTAAATGCTATTACAAATATTTACAAAGAGATTTTCAATTGAGTTTTAAAATAAGTTATGAGACACTAGGAGCAATGTGGATTGTACGCATATTCTATTCATTACTACTGTAAATTTCATACGTTGCATCAGACCATTCTTTTCAAGATGATCTTCAATTTTTAAAAGATGAAATCGACAAGCTAAGGAATATTACAGGCGTGTTCATTTTTTCATATATCTTTACCCAATTTGAATAAAATACACAGGCAAACCAAATTGCAAGCGAACATGTAGAACAGAGAAAAGATAAAAAAAAATAAAATAAAAAATATAAAAAGGCTAAACAAATGGAGACAATATGACAAAGATAAAACATATGGACAAAAATGAACGCCATGCACTTACACTGAAAACACCAACATAAAATGGAGATGTTATGATGTGCTCAGTGATGCCTATATCTGCTTCAGGCGAGGCTTTTCTTTAAATTGAGCAAAGAAAACGAAAGCCTTGATGAAATATAACACTGTATTGTAACAAAAAAAAAACTTTTTTTTAATGACCATAACAGTGTTTCCTCAACAATGCCCTATTTCATGTAATAATGTGTCAAAGCAATAGGGTCTGCAAGTCTCGTCCAATATTTGGACTGCCGGGTACATAATTTGAATTTTATCGTGATAACTCGGTGTCACATGACCAGACTTACAGACCCTATTGTACGGAAGTTCATATTGGCCACTCGCAATTTTTTTTAAAGATTTCTTTGTTGAAGATTCAAGATAAAAACTTGAAAATTCAAGATAATAAGTTGAAAATTCAAGATAACAAAGGTGAAAATTGAAGATAAAAACTTGAAAATTCAAGATAATAAGTTGAAAATTCAAGATAATAAGTTGAAAATTCAAGATAAAAACATGAAAATTCAAGGTAATAAATTGAAAATTCAAGATAAAAAAGATGAAAATTCAAGGTAATAAATTGAAAATTCAAGATAAAAAAGATGAAAATTCAAGATAAAAAAGTTGAAAATTTAAGATAATAACTTAAAATACGAAAGCCCGTCTCATGTCCGTCCAGCCCCTTTTGGTCTTTTGAATGGGGTCACAAGATAAAATTACCAGCATCTCTTAAAGCTGTCGGCAACATTGTAGACGATTTCATTGAGTTTTCAAAACGAAATCCGAAAAATCTGCTGTCGCAAACTGCCATCGGAAGATGAATCGTCTTAAAAGCAATAGGAAACCAACAAGTAAAGTCAGTGGTCAATCTTCTTCGAAAAAAAGGAAGACAAACAACAGGAAAAAATGACAGCAGATCGGAAGCTCCTGCAGCTGAACCATCCCAGACAGACAAAATTCACTTTTAAATAGTTATTTCCGGCAAATCTGGAGGACTTATCTGCAGGTATGTCAATTCATTATTCTAAACGATATATAATCTATCTTAAAACAATGGTTAGAAAAAACAGGAGTGTTCGATGTAACTCTAAATACCGAAAATTTTACCCCTACCTCTAGAAAATAATGCTTTAAAATCCCCAAAATATGCATGTCTGTACATATATATATAAACAAAACATACTAATATTTTAACTTTATTTTAAAAAATGCATTTGATATACCGAAATATGCAATTCTAACGCAGAAAATATGGGTAAAATTGAATATTTTGGGCGATCATTGTGAAAAAATGGAATTTTCAGCATTTCGGAATTTTACAAAATTCAAAGTTTAATTGTTGCATTACTGCCCATAATCCACGCGCAATATCTTTTTTTGTGATATATGGGAGTTTCTTTGATTTTTTGGTTTAAAATGTTATGTAATTGGACCTTTATACAACGTTGAAGCTTTTCAAGCTGAATATAATGAAATAAATTGTGTTGAAAGAAAAATTAGGGGAAGGGGTAATATGTTTGCAATTTATGAGAGTTTAGTAAGTCCAAACAGTTCAAAAGCACACTTTCTAATAGCTTAGATATAATAAAGCGATATTTTATCAACATTTTTACGTTATAGTCTCATTTCGTGAAGTGTTTACATCTCTAAGTCAAAACAGCAATAATTCTGAAAAACGGAAAATTCCCATTTTTCATAAAATTTCGAGCAGAAGTGCCCAAAAACCCCTTAAAAAGTTTGAATCTACTTAAATGGCCTTCTACATATCAGCTTTACTGAAATACCTACAAAAATTTACATAAGACATTATTTTTTCTATCATTTAGAGCCTGAATATTTCAAATTTTCCCTTAATTTTAAGGGGGAGGGGTGCTAATTTTGGCATTTCTGATCCCACAATTCAAATAATTTGTTGCTAACATGTCATAAATCATTATTGCATTGGCAATTATTAGATATATATTTAAATTTGTTTAATATCCAGAAGTAAGAAAGTCGAAATTGTGAAAATATTTAAAATTCCGAAAATTTCCATTTTTCAAAAATTGTATACCGAAAATCAAAATTTTAAGGACTTTAATGGTCTTATTTTCCAACATTGTATCATAACTGATAAATTAGGCATAAAAAATAGATCAAATGATGAGATTTATATATCTGAAAGGAATTGACAGCTTAAAATCGTCATTTTCGCAATATTTTGCAGGGGAAGGGGTGCATTTTTTGCATCCCCAGATCATAACAATAACGTAAAGTGGCGAAACTTGCGTTCATTGTAAAATAACAAAATACCGAAATTACTCTGAATTTACTTTCTGCATATACGCATTTCGACAACTTATGTCTCTTCATTGTGCAGATAAAATCTAAACATTTGGAAGACCATAAACTCAAAGATATTTAAGAACTTATAGAGAACAAATAACCAATATGATCTAAATGTAAAACCAAAATCAGCTAAGGACAGAGCTTTGCATGAGGGAGATACTCCTTAGTTTTCAACAAAATTTACAGAAAAGGATATTAAATAAGCTTCAATTTGGTACCAAATTTCAGTACTTCTAACTTATCTACATAAAACTTATGGAACTTAAAAGATGAAATTAAGATTGAAAATAAAATAATTGTGTAGTGTACTATAAAAGTGGCCCTATACTGTCTTTGCGTGCAGGTTATATTCGTGTTTACATGTTTTATTTTGAAGAGGGGATATAAAAGGACTGAAAAAAATCGGTATGGTTCAGAGGTGGAGGGGGTTGCAGGGAAAGTGATTCAGCCCATGGCCTAACACGAACACCACAAATTCAACACTCAAAGCTGAAATACTAAAAATGTGAACAAAAAAAAAAGAAGATGAAAAGTTTGACAACAGATGATTCGTAAAGGGTAAACTTGCCTTGATCTGTAAACTGCAGCCGTCACACTGTGTTTCAATTTGTCGATCCAGGGTAATTAAAAGTAAAATTGGAAATTTCAAATACGAGAAGACATGAATCTAGCTCAAAATACCTCATCTCATTTGTGCAATCATGAAGGTCAATTTTTGATCTATTAATTGGATCACAATACAGATCAGAGGTGAACATCTAGGATTTCAGCCATTCAGAATGATATGAAGTACCTGCATCTGGAATCTCACAACACATCAAGTTTAGTTAAAGACTAATAATATATCCCAGACACTCGTAAATCTGCAACAAAAGTCAAACGGTAACTATACTATAGTAATGGATTGAACTGCATTTATTCATTTGTTGCTTTTTAAAATTGGATTCCCATTTAGTTTACTATATTCTTGGCAAACTTCACTCTCTGTAATTTAACAATAAAACGGGTGCTGTAAAGGTAAATGTCATCAAACCTGAAAAATATCCATTTACTAGATGATTCATTACTATGACTGCCTTACTTCACTATGCAGCACAATTGCACACTTTCAACATTCAATAATTGTTGTTCAATACTCATTAGTTTATATTTGGTGAAGAGCGTTTTCATGATGTGCCAAGAAAAGATTCGGAAATATGCCAATCAAGGATTCGGAAATATACCAGTTAAATTATATTTGACATTAACTATTAACATTTTGATTAAAACAATCATAACATTACTCATGTTCTGACAAAATGGGCTGTATATTCAGATCTATGACGAAAGTGTTAAATTGCTAGTGTAAACGATTTTACCGTTCTACATTAATCAGGCGGTATCTCTTCCACTTTTTTTTTTACAATTGAAAGATTTCGCTTAATTTTCGCCCACCGAACACGTTATAAGTTTGCTGTGTTCAAGGTTAAGGTCAATACATGTACTGAGAGTTCACCTGCAGTATTTCTTTCATTCATATTATATACTGCAATGGTTGTTTTTCAATATTGATATGCCAAATTCTTTGAAAAAGAAATATGTTTTCACAAATATGGTATATTTTTATGTCGTATTGTAACAGAATACAACTACTCAACAGGACATGAATTTGTATTGGCGCAATATATTTGTCCTTCCTTGCAAAACTCTTCAAGAAAAGTGTTTGACCCCAAAACATAATAGATTTCAACAAACTTTTGAATGACGACGGATAATCCAAAGTTTTATGATTTTGACAACAATATTTAACATTTTGTCTGTAGGTTGTCGTCAAGTTATTACTACCATTACTCTCTATGTTCATGGAAAAGGTACATTTCCTAACGTTTAACTCTTTCCATGCATGTAAGGTTCGCCATTGTGAAATTCTTTGGGCTAGTGACCAATCCCAAAAATGCTATAAACTTTTCTGTGAAGGTTTATCAAATTCCGAGCACTTTAACTCTAGCTTTTTTTAATGTTTCGACAGCAACGGTCGCCAATTTGAAATTTCAGAGAGTGTCTTGCGTAAAGATTGGATATTAAGTCTGAGATCTGCTGTGGATAGTTTTTTCAAAGTAAAAGTTATCATTTTTCATGTTATTAATTTTAGTTTATGTATTTTATCTTTTAAGTTCATCGAATGTTCACAGTTCAGAACACCAAAGTTCTGGGTATCCAGCACAATCAAGTTATTAAATTTGACGAGATAACTACCAATGAAGGCAGAAGATACGATTCCAGTACAGGCGTATTCTCTGTTGACATAGCTGGATGGTATGTCTTATTTGTGAACATTAGAGTGAGTTATCCTAATCGTATGTGTTGGTCAGACATAGTTAAAAACAACATTCGCGTAGTTTTAATACTGAGCACGTCTGGTGGAAAAGTACACGAACACATAGCCGAAAGTAATGTAGCAGTCCTTTTACTACACATAAATGATAAAATCTGGATCAAATCGAGACCCTTTGTCGGAAGTAATTGCGCAATTGACGATCACTCAAGTTTTTCTGGATTTCTTCTTTAGTTAGTGCTGTCTAAAAGTTCAAATTTAAATGTACATTCGTTAGTTCAAAATAATTGTTACAATTGACACATAGAATTTTACTTTTTATCTCGAGCTTGCTTTTTCCAACTTTCTAGAGCCGGGCAAAGTTAATAAACAATCTAGAAATAAAACAACTGCAAAACCTTATATTCTTCAGAGATATTGAGAGACGAATTCCCTAACCTGATTAATATTCAACAATAACACAATCTGAAAATCTAATTTTCTCCATTTACCTATACATTTATATAGTTCCTATTATATTTTAAAATTTTATTATGGTTAGCTTTGTTGAATGTCACATGCATGCACAATACTATCACGTGTTATTACTTTGTTGTATGTAATTAGACGGATTAGCATAAGCTTTATAATCTTGTTTCCGAATCCTTACTTATTGTCATTGTTAATAACTTGTGAACTCTATGTATGCTATGCATTTATAAAATATGTTAAAACGGAAAAGCAAATTTTCTTCTAAAAAAATATTTTAGATACATTTATAAAAAAAAACACACATTTTTACGGTCCTTTACCGGGGAGCTATGGACACGGGTTCATTGGGACAATTAGGTGTCCAGAGTCGTCAAATACCAACTTTGACTGATTCTCAGGAGTCAGTTTCAGATCAGTCGTTTACTTCTAACAGCTCACAAGATTCTATCCCTAAAATTAAACCTTGTTCGGTAACATTACATGACATTTTAAATTTTCCCGATCAGCACTCGCAGGGCACAATTTCATCATGCCGCGTAAAAAATTGTAAAACATGTAACATGCTTATCACAGACACAAATTTCAAAAGTAATTTAACAAACAAAACTTATTGTACAAGAACATACGATGATCTGAATTGCTCCTCAAAGAATCTCATTTACGGCTTAGAGTGCTCTCTTTGTGGACTAATATATGAAGAAGAAACCAAAGATAGGTTGAACAAACGTATGTGCGGACATATATACGAGGTCAAGGACAACAAGACCCGACATGTTTACGCACATTTCAACCAACCTGACCATTCCAGTCGGGATTATCGAGAAAATATATCATAAAACAAATAATCCTACACTTAGTACACCTTACCGTCTACAAAGAGAGGAATACTGGATTAGAGAATTGGGGACCGCAATACCCTACGGTTGCAATGACAATATAAAAAGTGTAGGTAATCTATCTAGTCCAGAATTCAGTTCGGTGAATGTGATGAATTTATTGAATGGAAGCCAACGCAGACCACGTAGTCATGGAAATAGGCACTATACTGCCCCAAGTCTGTTAATTTCATCCCTCAAGAAATTATATGGCCGTCACCATAACATCATTGAAAGATATGACGTGTCAGTATCTCAAATAAAAGTGGACATTTTCAGCTAGATTAACGTCTTCCCGGATTTAACTACCGACTTTGACATTTTCCTGGATCGACTCACTCACAGTGTGACGGGTGCTGTTAACAGAGCAGGACATGCTTACCCTTCCGGAGCACCTGATGTCACTCTCAATTTCACTGGAGTTCACACTGTGAGTGCCTTTGTTTTGAATGTTGTGATTTCTATTTCTGTGCTTTGTGTCTGTCTAACGTCTTTGTTTTGTATCTGGCGCCATTGTTTTCTGTGTTCTCGTTTTGGCCATGTCTTCGAACTTCGATTTTTGTGGATTTCCCTCCTTTCATCCTTCGGTATTCTACTGCCTTTGTTTTAATTATTTTCAAAAAAATGTCATATTTTCATTTTTCGACCCATAATATTTACATACAGGATATGCACAAGATTACTTCAGCCTTGGGTACTACAGAGGAATCTCCTCATGAATTTGATTGATTGATCAGATCTTTACGTCAAATGAGTATTATATAAGGGTTGAAAAAATAGAAGAAGAACGAAATAAGGCTGAATTGAAGTGCCGAGCAACCTTTCTCCAAAAATCAATAGGATTTTTCTAAAATATGTCCAAGTTTGATAAGAATTAAATCTAAACTTTTTGAGTTATCTTACGGAAACTAATTTTTTCTTAAATTTTTAATCTATTTTCGGTCACTGTGACCTTGGCCTTTGACCTACTTTATCAATAGGATTCTCCTTTCATAATATCTAACAATACATCCAAGTTTCATTTCAATTTGATGAAAACTTTTTGACTTATCGACTGGCAACCAAATTTTTCTGAAATTTTCAAACTATTTTTGGTCACTTTGACGTTGACCTTTGACCTACTTTCTCAAGTATCCATAACGTTCTTTTACTGCTAGTAAACAACAATATATGCAAGTTTCATTTCAGTTGGGTGTTAACTTTTTGAATTAGCATACAGAAACAAACTTTTTCGGAAATGTTCAATCTTTTTTCAGTCATTGACGTACTTTCTCCTAAAAAATAGGCTTCCTCCCCTCCTACTACACAACTACATATCCATGCTTCATTTCAATTCGATGCAAACTTTTTGAGTTATCATCCGAAAACCGTTTTGTTAATTTTCAGTCTAATTTCGGCCACTGTGACCTTGACCTTTGACATACTTTCTCCACAAACAATACTGTTCCTCCCCTCCTAGTACCCAACAACATATCCAAGTTTCATTCCAATGAGGAACCTCGGTCGGTTATCTCCCTGTACCAAGTTAGTTATTTATAGTTAAAGTATAGCTAATTTTGATTTTAATATCAAAGAGACTATTGAGACTATGCTAATCAAAATAATCTCCACTTTGAACCATACAAAACTAACTTGGTACAGGGAGATAACTGACCGAGGGTCCTCATTGGATGCCAATTTTTTAGTTATCATTCAGAAATTATTGTATTGACGCCCGACCGACCGCCCGCCCGCCCACACGCATCACCAACTTCATTGCAACTCGGCTAATTAGATTTTGAAAAAAGACTTTCGCGAAATCAATTATTTGGAGAAACAAAAATCAAAACTTTTGAAAGCGTAGATGCGGAACAAAAATTTTGGAATTGAGATACACATAACACATATTCTTAATTAAAAAATAACTTGATCAAGCATATGATCCAAATATTCAAACGCAGATATTAACCTACTAAATACCGAGGTCAATGCAGATTAAGTTTCGGCAATGAAGATACATAAGTTGTCGACATGCACATATGCAGAAACTTAATTCACGGTAACTCCGGTATTTTGTTATTTATTACCAATGGGTCGATGCCTCTGCTGGCCTGGTTGACTGTTATTCCCCGAGGGTATTCACTAATATTGTAGCCAGTACTTCGGTGCTAGGTCGAACACCTATTTTATTTCAAAACTTTCAATATTTACTTCCATACAGCTGTAATTCAATAGAGATGCAATCGAAAAATGGCATATTTTATTAGGGCCTCATTTTACTGATACTTTAAAGTTGTAATACGATTCATTCTCTGATTACTGATATTTGTGTGCTACCTTATTGCTGTAAGAATGCAATTGACTGCTTGAACTATTTCAGCTATAATCGTATATTTGCTAGATGTTTTGATATATAATTTGTCAAGATAATATGACTTTTGTATACATCTTAGGAAAACGTATTGACAGCTATAGAATTATTAAGGGACGATAGAATCAAGGACAGAACAACGGCAGTTGAATCACAGTGAGAATGTCATGCCCAATTAACAGCACGTGGGTCCGTCAGATGGTCAGTGAGGCAAATATGGTTTTGAAAGATCTTTTTGTAGCTGTTTGGTGATGGCATTTTTCTAACTCTCTGATTCCGCTTAACAAAATTAATGAAATACATTTTCCGTTTAATTGATTTGTTAGCGATGTAATAAGCGAGAATATGGAGTAATGTGAATATGATAAAGACTCACAGCAAACATTGAAAAAAATCTTTACTTTGCGCTTTAATGTTTCACATGGGGAGTATATAACAAAATACCGCCGTGCGCGGTCCCGGCTGAAGAATAGGCCCGCAGCATCCTCTGAGCTTGGAGTATGAGCCATCCTAACAGAGGACCCCGAGGGAACCCCGGGATATAGAAATAGGACCCAGTATCTCCGGCTTGCGGGGTGTGACCCCTCCTAAACGGAGGCTGACCCCGAGGGTCCCGGGATATAGAAATAGGACCCATTCCGTGGTTGTGCGGGATTAATAAATACACAACCCATCTTTCGGATGGGATGTAAACTCAGGTCCACGTGTTGGAAGAAATGCCACGCTTCCTGCACGTTAAAGAACCCTTGTAGCAAGCTCTTTTTGGGGTGGTCCGTAGGTGATCGGCTACAAGGCTAAATTCCCCGCCCTTGACGATTTCACCCTACTTTTCCAGTGGCAGTCAGAATTTCCCGTCCCATGGCCATTTCCATACCCCAAAGTCAATATTTATCAACAAACTTGTTCTCGTCTTGATATAGCTGAAATATTGCTGAGTAGACGTTAAACAATATTCAATCAATCAATCAATATAACAAAATACAGAAGTTACTGTGAGCTTCATTTCTGCATATGGCCATTCAAAAATGTAAACCTCTTCAGTGCAGATCAAATCAAAACATTTGGAAATCCATTAGCCAGACATGTGCAAAAGCCGATTAAGATAAAATCCTCGCCCCAGGCAGGCAGGGATCTTCCCACCCATCTAAGCGGTAAATAGTATGGGAACATATTTTTATGAGGCTTTCCGTTAGGAAAACCTAATATTGCTATCAAAATTGAAATTCATTCAAATTATCAGGATCCATCTTCAGGTTATGATAAAATGAATACAAAAGCAACAACCAAAAATCATAAATCCAGAACACATGGTAATATCAGGATCATATACAGTCAGAAAATGTAAATAACGAAGACGAAACAAGCAGGACATAATCCAAACGCCAAAAAAAAAATAAATCACTAAGTGTCAACCTCTCAAAAAACTGGTCATCGGGTGGTCCGGAAGTGTAAGCATGACCTACCTCACTAGTGACATCCATCACACTGTAAGTGAAAAGTCCGGTGTAATATCAGTATCGGTACGTGTCAATCCAGTTATAACTCGGGATATATTGAAGGATTCCATCTTCATCTGAATATAGACATAATATAACGATTCGTGAAATCAGGATGACTACCATGCTCATTTTTTACTGAGCGACAATATCAACAGTGATTGAACATCTTTTGAGATAGTACTTTCGCTCTGTTAACCAATTCGAATTACATATTACTAGCACGGCAGTAGCAAATGAGCTGTGAAATGTGGAATCCATATGCTGGATATTTGGGTATATTACTATACCAGTCAAAATCATCACGTTTGTCATAAAGTTTGGATTTTAAGTGTCCCGAGTTTTCAATATAAAGATAAGGGTCCAGGTAGGATGCTTATGTATCAGTGGTCTCTTTAAGTTCCAGTGAATTTTGGAAGATGAGATGAAGATAATCCTTAAATCGAGGATTGTTTAGAGATAATCATCATCTATGTAGCGGAAACCAAAATTAAATGGTCTTTCTTCCGAACTAGCCCTTATATGAACCTGGCTTCATACGAATAAAAGAAAAACAAGTCTGCCAGTATTGGCGCACAATAAGTCCTCATTGGTATCCCTTTTGTTTGTCGGAAATCGTGCCATCCTATTTCAACAAATATATGGCAATCACATCTTCCTCGGTATACTTTATTTGGGAATCAGTGTGTTGTTTGACAAAATCTGCGATTTCACAACTTTTTGGAGCAGAAAGATTGATTACTGATTTCAATTTGTCACATGGAAGAGTTGTGTAATGTGTTGAAAAATCAAAGGTTTAAATACTGTTGCAAAATTAAGTTCTGCTAAATATAGATATTCTAATAAGTCCTAAGAATTATTTTGAATGTATATCTGATTCACCGCCAACATTGGGTATCTACACGACTCTGTCCGTACAAATGTTTCTTATACACGTTTTTGTGTCTTGGTGAAAAGGAAATTGAATTTATGTGAGCACCAAAAGAAGAAGAATGAAATGTACACAAAAGTATATTTACGAGGAATAATGTTAACATGAAATAAACAATGGAAGGATATAGAGTAATTTATAATTTATTAAACACACAATTCCCTTTCAATTTAAAACTAAAGTATAAGAAAAATCATAATTATTAAAAATTGTGTGTTCGCTCACATGAAAGCAATGGTCAAAATGCAAGCAATGATGAATCACATTTTGTAAACATACTTGAGACCTTCAGAGGACATTTTCTGTGCACTCTCTGGATGGGCAACTATCGACAAGAACTATCCGATCATATCAAATGAATTCAATTTCTAACATGACACTACCGGAATGGAAGGGGGGGGGGGGGTTGGCGCCATACAACCGTTTTAACCCACCATTTCTTTTAAATACCTGACAGGACCATTGCAGTCAATAGTTTTCGGTTGGTTTTGCACCTTCTTTGTTTTTGCCTATTGGATTTTGAATCAATCAGTCATATGATCGATATGAATCAATCAATTATATGATCGATATGAATCAATCAATCATATAATTGGAAATAAGTTGAAAAATTCTTAATGCATCAAAACTAATTTTCCAGCCCATCACCTGGTTTTGTATTATCTTTCTTTTATACGAGTCGGAAAAGGTTAGCCAGCATGAAAAACTGAAAAACTGAAAAACAGTCAACTATTCTTTGATCAACTATTGAATTCATATATTTTCAGATGAGTTTCGATATTTGTGGACTATACTTCAAATAGGCGCTTCCTATTTACTGTAAATCACCGAGCAAAAATTTGGAATAAGTTCTTTCAAATTATATGTAGATTTGGTACATAAAAAATTTATGTCAGATAATGAATTTAAAAGCCATTTGATCATTTATATTTGCAAAACATTTAGCATAAAACACGTAACAACTTCTCCTTACCATCCCAAGAGTAACAGAATGGTAGAGAATTTCAACAAAGCATTAACAAGTCTGATAAATAATGACTATTGATGAAAATCAGGAAGATAGGGATAAATACATTGCTTGTTTTTTTAGCTGTAGAACATCTGTACATTATTTTATCAAGTCCTCTTCCTTTAATGTGATGTATTCACGTCAGCGTGTCATTCTTAGTAAGGTAAAGGCTAACTGTAGCCAATCAAAATCTTCAGTCCAATCTAGAGAGTGTTGTACAAAAGTTTAAAACAACAAAAGCAGAAACTGATAAAAAAACTAAAACAAAAACAGAATAAAAAAGATTACAGCAAACACCTTCAATGGCCGAAAAACACACACAGACAGATGCCACAATGTACCAAGAAACGGCACAAGAAAGAGCACAAATAAAAAATAAAAGCAAAAGACAAGCGTACACAACGTTATGAAATCGGGACAACTGGACTTGGTACCTGCACTAGCAAAAGCTAGCGGTAGAGTTAAACCGGTTTATGGGTACCCAAACCCCCTTTCTCTGTCCTGTTTCCCTAAAGTATCATAAACATACGAACAAACCCAAAAACAGGTAGATTACTAACTCCATGACAACAATCTTGAAAAGGAAAAGGGACAAAACGTAATTTTGAAAGATGGGTCAATGAGTGCTCAAAAGTATTAAAGCAACACTAGAACGTCAGAAATCAGCCTATGACAAACGACACAATGTAGAAAATTTCCAATAAGAAATAGAACAGGAAGTATTATTATGTCGGTAGAAAAGCCGGCATGGGCAAGTGAATTAAAAGATATAATTACGGCCCTATAAGATTATTTAATACAAAATAATACCAAATGTATTTGTAACGTTCATTTTCATTGGTCAACGTCATGAATAGCAAACAGAAATATTTTTCGATATTTTCGTTTGCCCATGAATCTGCTCCGCAAAAATATAGTGCAACAAATAAAGACGTCGTTAACATGGATCACGAAGTTTTTTACGTACAAAGTTGGAATTATAAGGATTAAACAAAATGAAAATGGTAAGGTAGGCCACAATTAAAAGGTAAAAATAAACAAAAATATACACACTAAAACAGCTAAAATATCCAAAACGGGTTAAAAGGAACCCTAACCTTTTAACCCGTTTTGGATATTTTAGCTGTTTTTAGTGTGTATATTTTTGTTTATTTTTACCTTTTACTTGTGGCCTACCTTACCATTTTTATTTTGTTTATTTACGCTAATTTATGGCCATTGCACAACAAATATTTTTATATTTTTATATAAGGATTAAACACTGATTTTTAGGAAATTATGTATGTATAAACTCCGGCAGCTCACTCACAAACTTTACATAAAGTCCTTCGGACTTTATTCAGTTTGTGAGTGAGCTGCCGGAGTTTATACATAGATGATTTCCTAAAAATGAGTGTTTAATCCTATAGAAGAAAAAATGGCTTAGCACTCACAACCAGAAGATCTTCAAGATATGGACTTAACAATCTGACGCATCCGATGAGGTAAATGAAATTGATGCTGATGATGATGTAATGATGCTGTTGAAGATTTTTTATCTTTCCACTGAATGAGGCTAACAATGATGAAGTTGAATTGTGAAAAAAAAGACAACAAACAGAAAAAATACAAAATCAAGGAAAAAAAGTCCGAAAAAAATTTTACTACCAGACATACTTTACTGCTACAAAAGGAGGCATATGTTTATCAGGTATGCACACCGGTTGCAATTAATACTATAAGTATATTTGAGAGTAAAAGTAAGAGGTTTTTGAAAACGAGCAACGTGATAAACGAAATGATTCAAGTTAAATGAACATTTACATACTTTAAAAGTTTAAACAACTGAAAAATAACGAAAAGGGACAATTAAAATTTCAAGTTTAGTGTATAGTTCTACAGTCATGTTGCTGGGATGTAATGGAATGTGCAGTTTGAAAAATTACAGCGACTGCAACATTTTAATCGAACTTTAAACTTTACAATCATAAACAGGAAACGTTTTCACAGACAACGTGACTTTACCAAATTTATCCGTATAAATTTTACATAAGAAGTATAATGCAACTATAAGCACTTGTAATAAGACACCGTAAAAATGTGGAGTAGAAATTTGATTTGTTTATTTGTTTTTCATATCTCAAGAATTGCAACAGAAAAAACGCTTCAAAACGACCTGCAATTCCTTAAAGATGAATTGGATCTACTTAAGCGCATTACAGGTCGGTATGAAATTTATAGCATATACACTGATATAGAACTATAGAATGGCAAAGCAGTTTCACATGATGAAACGTCATACATCCTCTTAGTGATTAACTTTTTACTGGCGAAGGGCTTTTCAGTTCTCAGAAAATAGAAATTACTGAAATCACTATCGCCCAAGTGCGAATTGATGGGATCATTATCAGAGTCTAAACAATATATGCTATTCCGATAAAAGAATTATTACTGTTAATCAATCAATAGTGCTTACAACAGTAATAATGACTTTTTCAACAATCGCATGTATTGTTTTGGCTTTCATAATGTTCTCGTTGATTCGCACTTGGTCTATAGTGGAAATGAAACAAAGTGTCACTTATCTTGCAGTTTTTAGGTATAAATTGTAAAATTATGACAAAGGATGGATTGTTGTAAAATGTAGAAAGTCGAGCATTCAATTTATATGAGTTAATTTTGTCATAATATTTAATACAGGTTTAAGGAGATATGAAACATGGAACAAATTAAAATTATGACAGTGTTCGATAACATCCATTAGAACCGAAAGTATATGCAGGAGAGCAATATTGTTTTCGCTGTAGTTCTTCTTACATAAAACAAATTATGTAAATGGGGCAAGAAATAGCTCTTTGTTGTTTTGAAATTGATATAGATAAACCAAATTGCCCTTAACTTGTCAATGGCAAGATCATGAATTAGAATGTGAGAAATATAGAATCAATCTTTTTATTGGGGAATAACACGGGTCTGGCCTACGGGTCTACGGGCTCCTACTCTTTTGAACGTGGGTCCCCGGGTTCAAGCACAATGGTTCCAGACCCTAACACTATGGCTCTTGGCTTCAACATAATGGCTCCGGACTCCACTCACTGGGCTCCGGGTTCTGCATGTATGACCTTCGGGATCCGGAGAGCTTTGAGTCCGTGTTATTACCTCACTTTAAATCTTTGTGAACATATACCAGGACTTCTTACTGCGGTCTTTTGCTGTTGACATCTTTATATAATAAAGTACAAGCAACAATTGTTGATTTACAGAGAGTATGAAGGAAAACATAACATCTCTGGAGGAAACCAACAAAGAATTGACCCAGAAATTACAATACACTGACCAAAAAAGTACATCAAAGATTTCAGCCATGCAGAATGACATGCAGTACTTGCACCAAACATCACAAAATACATCTAGATTCGTCGACGACTTGCAACACAAGACCCAGAATTTGTCAACAGCATTTGAAAACCTACAACAGATTTCTCAAAGTACATCCAGACTTGTTGGAAATATACACCAAAAGACAAATGGTAATCAGTGATAAAGTTTTCTTAAAGAAGTAATTATATTTATGTTAAGGATGGTCACTCCTCAAGTTCAGAATGCCAAGGATTTGAAATCAGTATGCTTATTTAATAGAACATCGATCATACATCATTTTAAGCAAAAAATATTGATAGGTCAGTGTGCTCGTTTTTGAGATTAATGTGCCTGAAATTTTGGCGGGAAACCGAACTTCTCTAGATTTTTCATTTACTTTGCATTAGGGCAATCGACCTTTGAAATACAATGAAGATATATCAAATTTTGTCAGAAGTGTATTCAAGATGTATACAAACATATTTTGAAAAGAAAATTGGGGGTCAGTGTGCAAAATTTCCTAATGCATCATGATGAATAAAATATGAGAATCCCGAAAGTCAGAGATAGTTTCAAAAACCTGAGGGTGACCATCCTTAAATGAGTGATAAAACGCTTTATATGGAACAAACAAATACCAAAATTTCAAATAATTAAGTGAACTTGGTCAAGCATTCGAGATCACTCGGGTATCTAAGTTATATAAATATTGGTTTCCATAAACACTGTCGTGTACCCGATGAGGATCGGTCATTTAAAGATGGCGGAGGCGACAGAGAAAAATAGGTATGTCTATTCTATATGAACAATATCGCATAATCCTTTTAAGATTTTACCACATGAATAGTTTTAAGACAACACGTGCACGTCAAATAACATCAAACTTACCCATTTGCGCTTTCTACATATGTAGGAAAGAAGTATTTTACCAGTAACACTTAAAGAAAGAAACCAGACGATGACTGACATGAAAACTATGTTATTTTGTACATTCCTTGTTAATTTCAAGCATAATTATACAACGGCACATACCCTAAAGGTATGGATTGATCGACATAACGTTCGAAATGAATGAAAATGAATAGAAACTGAAAAATCAGCAACGAAAAGTTTGTTTACGTTTAGGATCGGACACTTCATTTTCCGATATGTTTGGCTCAGGAGTGGACTCGATTCTTGACGTTATATGGATTAGGAGCGGTCTTTAATAGGATAGGGATCGGTCATGGAAATAAGTAGCTTGGGTACAGCGAATCGAAACTAGATTAACACACCAAACAACAATATTAAAGTATGCTACATGTTTATAAGAAAATAAACTCAAGTAATTGAAAATTAACAAGTTCATTGGACAGTGAAATTGAGTTCACAGACGAAAGCCATATAGCAGACTGTCATGTACTACCCAAGACCAACCTGCATTCCAAATATTATTGACCTAATGCTTATAAGTACTGACAAACTAAACTAACCATAAATACTAAATAAGTTCATTGGACCGTTGAACTGAGGCCATGGATAAAAGCAATATAGCAAACTGTCATATACTACCCAAGACCAATCTATAGAACAACAACCTCACTAGACCGATAAATAGAGGTCAAGGACAAAAGCCATGTGACAGACTGTCATGTACTTCCCAAGGCGAACCTATATACTAAAGACCATTGACCTACCTCTTCTACTTACATGTACAGATGAAATGACCTAATCACAAAAACTTAACATGAAAATTTCAGCCGTCCCCGACATACTTTGTACACATATGCCTCGCTTTCCGCGCCTTTCGTCGACACAAAAATATATGGTGTTCAATGGCAATGTATACTGAACTTTCTTAGAAACTTTCAATGAATTTCACCAAATTGTCTAGGAGGAATTTTGCCACAAAGTAAGACCCTATGCCGCACGGGCGAACGGACGGAAACTGTGATCACTATATACCGCCCGTTAAAGCAGGGGGGCAAAATTAAACCGTACAACCGATATTTAAAGATACAGTGTAAGAAGATAAATACAATAAAATTATAAGTATAAAACAGCTATATATCTAACCTTTGAGTGAAATTTGGACACGGTTTAAGTAGTTGATATGGCAAAAAGCCGCAGGTTTTCAAAAACGTTTT
>MJUU01062063.1:13906-26996 GCA_002080025.1 Modiolus philippinarum
TTAAGTATATTAATTAACCGAAATTTGAACATGGAATTGGTGGTGTAATGGTTAGCGTGGCAGACTCTCAACCCTTAGTACCTTGACAGAGGGGGTTCGAATCCCACTGGAATCAACAAAAAAATAAATTTAATATTAAAAGACTTAGACTTAGACTTTGGCTTTGGTTTGGTAGAAAAATACATTACAGGCAGATGACTCAAGCCTAAATGATTAATTTCATTTTTTTTTTTTTAAACAGAAGTACCCAAAATTGCAGTTAATTTATCTTCTGCATATGGCCATTTCGACAACAAGTCTCATCAGTGCAGATAGTATCAAAACAATTGGAAAACCAGAATATATATATATATATATTCAACCGTCTGTTGGCTTTACCTGTATGTTTGGTCTGATTTTGATGGGGCGTTAGTAGTCTGACTGATTAGACTATAGGTAAACGGGATTGAGAAAAGGGGATTTGCTATTGCCGGTACCACGTCTGGCTTTTCTGAGTTCCTATCGTTATTTATATTTTTATTTTGTTCGTGCTTTTCTTGTGCATTTGGTTGTTGACTATGGCATGTGAATGCAATGTACACCCATTCTAGGTGTTCCTTTCTGTTTATTTATTTCAGTTTGTGTGCCTGTTGCATTTAAGTTACTTAATTCTAGCTTACTTGCATTAGTCACAGGTAGTACATAGTGCTTGTAGCTGGTATGTTCCATTTGACATCGACCCCTGGTGTCTGTTGCTCTAAAGCTACTGACCTAACATCACTAGCTTTCTTGCACCAGGCACAGGTATGGCATACAGCAATTTATTTATTTATATTATATTCTCTCTGTTCCCTCACACTTCTGGTTTCCATGCTCTTTGCTGTTTTATAATTCACCAAATAGTAATATTTACTGCTCTGTTGTTGTCGACCACACTAGTATCCTCTCAAAAGAGACACACACAACTGATAATATGTACTTTAAGTTACTTGTGTGTGTTTTTTTTATATATAATTATCATTGTTGTTAAATATACATGAATGTGCTCTGTTTTAATCATTGTAATATATATGCCCCCTGTGGGCCCTTGATTTGGCAAATAAAATTCTGTATTCTGTATTCTGTATAACAGTGTCTGATTCATAATATACATATTAGATAAAACCAATGGCAGTAGAATACCGAAGATACAAAGGAGTTTTAAGTACACAAATCGAATCTTAAATCGAAATATATGTCAGGGTTCACAGTAAAAGTCCTCTTGTCTCGTGAAGTTTTTGGTCCTTTTCATTTTAATGTTTAATCTGTGTCATGTTGTCCCCATTTGTAGTATCTCCTTGGGATTTTTTATTATTACTGTCTTTTTATTTCGGCATTCGCTGCCGATGTATCATTTACAACGATTTAGTCGGTATACATTATAATAGTATTTCGACTCGACAATAGATATTAACACCATGAGAATTTTAAAAGTCCATTTACATATAAGTGTTCAGGCGATTGATCGATTCATATTTTTCTTTGCATTGCCAAACAAAAAATTAAATGAATTGTGATGTGTATCTGGGGAAAACTTCAATACACATTCAAAGCTTTATGTATTGTATACTCGTTTCTTATCAGCCAAGAAAATCTATTTACTTGAAACTTTAGTCCAAAATCCGGTATTTAATGTTAATCCTTGCATTAGATATGTTCAAATTATCTATTAACGTTCATTGACCTTATAGACAGTAAGAGAGAATAAGTACATATATGTACATGTATTAAACCTTGATGTCGAATTTCAATACTCTTTAGCAAACTGAGCAATTAAAATTGGTGTTCGATCTCATAATACGGTTGCTTTGAAAAAGATATTTCGTATTAACGAAAAAAAATGGAACGTATAGGTTTACAATGAAAATTGAATAAAACATTGAAATTAATAGTGTATGTGCAATAAGGGGGTGGGGGNGGGGGTCGGGGCTACTCAATTCGATCATGAATATTATAGGATCGATGGGCTATTCTCAAAACATTCTCCAATCGATGGGCCATTCTCAAAACATTCTCCAATCGATGATCCATTCTCAAAACATTCTCCCATCGATGGACCATTCTTGAAACATTCTCCCATTGATGGGCCGTTCTCAAAACATTCTCTAATCGATGGACCATTCTTGAAACATTCTCCTATTGATGGGCCATCTCAAAATATTCTCCCATCGATGGACCATTCTTGAAAAATTCTCCTATTGATGGGCCGTTCTCAAAACATTCCACCATTGATTGGCCATTCTCGAAACATTCTCCTATTGGTGGGCCATCTCAAAATATTCTCCCATTGATGGGCCATTCTCGAAACATTCTCCTATTGATTGTCCATTCTCATAACTACTACCGCTGATGGGCCATTCTCGAAACATTTTCCTATTGATTGGCCATTCTTGAAACATTCTACCACTGATGGGCTATTCTAAAATGCAATGTTGTACTAAATATAACATTTTTAAATATATATATGTTCAAAACAGTAATAATTTGAAAATAAATTCTGTTCATGCGTCGTAAGCCATTCCGAAAACATGCCTGATTTTTTTTTATATGTAAAATTATGTAATATGGCACCTGTTATAGCAATGATATTCATAGACACATTAATTGTCTTGTTTGTAAGCTAGTAATGGTCAAACCTGTATTTCAATAGTTTTTTCAAATACAAAGTATACGATAATCGTATGGTTATAATTTGAAGTGATATTTCTAGAAACGTTTTTATATAAAAGGGGGATTGTAGGTTCACCTAGTGGAACCTATGCTTTTTTTACAAGTGTATCATAGATAATGACCTTCGAAGCCATTTTGCAGTATTCTGTTTTAGCTGTTAAGCATACACAAGCCATTTCACATGTTTGTGTATTGTTTGATAAACATATACGTAAATTACAATTATGTCCGTCAAAACCATTTTGCAGTGTTCGCTTACTATAGATGTCTATATAACAACGGCAGTAGAATACCGAAGGAACAAGGGAAGCGATGACTACAAAAATCGAAGTCCAAAGACATGGCAGAAACGGTAACAGATAAAAACAAAGACAAAACAAGGACGTGGGACAGCTACAATGCACGGAAATAAAAAGATAACATTAAGAACTAAGGCACTCATAGTGTGAACTCCCATGAAAACCGGGAGTGACATCAGGTGCTCCGGAAGGGTAAGCATGTCCTGCTCCGCTAGCGGCACCCGTCACACTATCAGTGAGTCAATCCGGGGTTGAGTCATACAAATGGGTTTGAAACAAAGTTGAGTAAATGTATTCATTTCAAGCATTGTAGATTTCATAGATGAATTAATAGGTAAATTCGCATCAAGTGTTGGTCGCAAAAAATATTAAGATTTAATGCCCGCAAATATTTTTAGTCTGTTTTGCAGCATTTGATGTAAAACATACTTCATGTCTATAAAAGCCGTTTTGCAGTGTTTCGTTATTACATGTAACAGTAATACATACAAGCCAGTCGAACATGTTTTTAAATATAGCAGAAACTGATATAAAAAAAGACCAGAAACCCTTGAACGTAACACGCTTTCTTTATACGTACATGTAATAGGGGATACCAGCAAAAGGATAGTCTGCACGAATCCGTTAAATTAGCCTTGGGATATAATGACCTGAAGATTTTACACGTACATTGGCCTATCATTGAAACTGCCGATGTCTACTGAAATACATGATGACTCTTTTCCATATTCTTAGAGATGTTTCGAGATCTTTTCTTCCATAGTGCGACAGTGCTTTACACGAAGGCTAGGCCAGCAGTTTAGAGGCCAGCAATTCTTGATCCATCTTTCCAAATTACGTTTTATGCCATTTTTTTCTTTTTTTAGGATAGTCGTCAAGGGTTAGTTTTCTAACTTTATTGACTTAATTCGTATGTTTATTAATTAATTCGTATGTTTATTATGATATTGGGAAACGGGGTAGAAAATGGGAGGTTAAGGCATCCATAGACAATTTTAACCCTACCGCTAGATATTGTTACCACCTAAAAATACTGAGGCTTCATTCCGTGTATGGCACTTGGTAGATGTCCTTGGTACTTGATTTGGCTTCCTATTTCGATATTTTTGGAAATGAGTACTTCTTTTTTGACTACATTTGAATTATGGCTTTCCACATTGCTGCTGATGAGAGGTTACTCCTTGAAACACGTGTACAGCATAACGAAATTTACTGTTTTTTATTCCGGTATTTTTTGCATTTCAATTGTACCAGTTAGGCAAAGTGTTCTGTTGATGCTTCCAAAAAAGCAAAAGATAGAATACATTGATCTTGCTTTTATGTTAATGAAAGGCAGCAAATATTACACAGAACACGTTGATAGAAGACGCTTCACCTTTTATAGATCTCTTCAACATGATATTTTGCATCCAAGTGATACTTATTGTGTACTCAACAACTGTTTTATCTACAAAACAGAGTTTGTAGCATATTATAAAAGACAAATTACATTCCAGTTGAGTGATGTTTTAGTTTTTTTTTTATTAACCCACAATTTCTATTTATACAAACTACGTAATACTGAAACAATATATTCGACGACACTGAAATCCTAACAACAGTTTTGGAGATTTTTAAAGTATCCTATCCACTCTTTCTGTACAGCATTGTAAAGTGCAATACTTTACCCGTATCTGTGTTAGTTTAAACCCAATAACTTAAGTGTCGACATATCGAAATAATTGACTTTGAACTTGATTGAATAGTTCAAGCATCATTTAAACTTTGGTCGATCAGGTTATCAGAACGTTTTATATTCGATAAAATACCTTACAAAGGAAGTTTCCGAACGGTTATTCATTGACTGGTTTATATTTAATGAATTTTTTGCAGATTTAAAATGGAAGGGGTACAAAAAGGGGGCGATTACCACTGTTTCGTTATGTCCTTGACTTTACGGGAACAAAATATTAAAAAGCAATTTGATTTAACATTTTATTAAATGTACATGTACTTATTGTTATTTGTGTATTAACAGAACTGATAAAGCTAGCCTATACATATACCCTGTAACTATTTCAATATATTTTTAATACCCGTATTACAGTTATAAATACCTTATTATTACAGGACCACATGCGGTTTTTAATGACTATATCCTTCATTTCAGAAGGTAATATTTAGACAATTGAAATATTGACGTGAAAAAGAGAAAGATATTTTCTCTACCCTAATTATTTAGTTAGACAATTATAACGAAAATCGATACATATTGCATGTGTTCTGAGACAAAAACGTATTATGAATTATGTTGAAATTAACATGGTTCGAAAGGTGTGATATATAGACGGAAAGATGTGTGAAAAATCTGATAGAGATACAGAGTTTGTGTTTATATTCATGGATATAGTGAAAGAAGACACAGTCTCTGTGTAAGTGTTCTTTTTACTTGTAGCGTTTCTCAAATTAAGGGGCTCCACTATTTTTAATCAGAATTGAGTTGAATTCGAGAGGGTTTAGGTAAGCATAAACGTTTACTATATATCTTATCAGTACATCTGTTGCCATTTTACTTTTCTTTCCGTTTTTTTCAGCTTGCTATACTCAGTATTCAACAGTCCAATAGTCAGACATGTCTGACATGAAAATTTACATAGCGATTTATAGAAATTTGATGTTATATCAAAAATCTAACCCCTTGAAAATACCACGTCTTCATTCCATGTATTACACTCGGTTTATATCATTAGTGCTGGATTTGGCTATTTATTTCGGTATTTTTGGTAATTAATACTTCTTTTTTGTTGTTGCTATATTTGATTTATTTCTTTAGTTTCCAAAAGATTTGATTATAATGCTGTTAATGAGAGGTTACTTCTTGAAAAACGTGTACAGATGAACTTAATTTACTGTTCATTATGTAACTTGGGGTATTTTGGTATTTTGAAATCATTGGACAAATGCCACTGCTGGTAGACCAGAGGTCCCCGAGAGTATTCACCAGTCCAATAGTCAGACTTATCTGAAATGAATATTTACCTAGCGATTTATAGAAATTTACTATTTTATCTAAATTCATTCTGCGTATGGCACTCGGTGGATGTATTTTGTACTAGATTTGGCCTCTTATTTCGATATCCTTGTGTAATTAGTACTTTCTTTTTTGCTATATTTGGTTTATGGCTTCCATATTATTTGATTAAAGGTTGCTCCTTGAAACACGTGTGCAGCATAACTTAATTAACTGTTCATTATGCAACTTTGATATTTTTGTATTTTATGCTGTCTGTCAGTCGGTGAAATGCATATCTAAAAATGAACAAACAAACACGAAAAACTTAAATTAATGTGGGCTTATGTTATCTCGGTAGTCCTATCTGGCAGTATTAAGTTTGAATTCAAATTTGTTGGTCACTTCATTTGAAAATGTATACAGTCCTGACGCACCCCCCCAACCTTCATATAGTGCCAATAACAAAATATAAATTCAATATAGTTCAATTTATTTATTAACCATTACTTGAATTTCAGATCTGTTTTGCAAAATGTCATTCTTGAATATTATTAATTTCAACAAAATATAAAGACTACATCAAATTTTTACTTGCAAAGAAAGTGCTCTTATATGTAATGTTCCTTTTCAAAGAAAAAAAATAAAAATAGAAAAAAAACATTTGTGTTGTCTTAATATCATGTTTATTTGTCAGTGGGAATTCATTTTTTAAATACAACAATAAGAAAGCTTGAGATGGTATTTGATAAATACTTATTAACAAGATTCATAGTTGAATATTGATTGAGAGAAAACACATTATCTGTTCTGGGAAAATCGAACTAAACATGAACGTAAACATGTAATTTTTTCTGATAATGCAAAACTATGAGAGAAATTGAACGAAGATTTGCAAAGCAAGCCTTACGAAATATAATTGTTTTATTCCAATCAAAACAAGAGTAGTGGAAGCTTAAAACATCTTGCCTTTTAACATATACCTTGATCAAAATCTTTCACTGCAGTGCTACACATCCAATTATTCCTTTGAATAATTTCAATAAATAGATATTTGATAAGTAACATTTAGTTAGAAAATTGCAATTACCAATGAGTAACCTAACAGATCCATCATAACATATGCTTCACTGACCGTGTGACGGATGCTGTATACAGAGCAGGACATACTTTCCCTTCCGGAGCACCTGATGTCACTCTGTTTTTTGAGAGCACTGTAAGTGCTTTAGTTTTTTGTGTTGTATATGTAATGTTCGTGTGTTTTGTGGGCATGTGGTGTCTTTGGCCTTCCGTCTTCTGGTGTTCTTGTTTTTCACTTGTCTCTGGACTTTGATTTATGTAATCTTGTGCTTTGTTCCTTCGGTATTCTACTGCCGTTGATTTAGTTTGGACATTTTGAATGAAAATAAGAGTTTGCTGTATTATATTAAAAGCTGCAACCATATAACACCAATAACCCCCAAATTTAATATGTAATGGTATCCTCCATACAGTCATACTAAACTGAGTTGTGGTTTATGATGGTACCCTTCAACATGGTCATACTAAACCGAGTGATGAGTTGTGATGTAACCCTTCAACACAGTCGTACTTACCGAGTTGTTATTTGTGATGGTTCCTTACAGCATGGTTATACTAAAATGAGTTTTTATTTGTAATGCTATCCTACAACACAGTCGTGCTACACCGAGTTGTGATTTGTGATTGTTCTCCACATCACGGTCATACTAAAATCGAGTTGTTATTTGTGATGGTATCCTACATTGTACAACACTGTAGTACTAAACCGAGTTATGATTTGTGATTGTACCATACAACACGGTCATACTAAACCAGTTTGTGATTTGAGATGGTACCCTAAAACACATTCGTACTAAACCGAGTTATGATTTGTGATTGTACCATACAACACGGTCATACTAAACCAGTTTGTGATTTGAAATGGTACCCTAAAACACAGTCGTACTAAACCGAGTTGTGATTTGTGATGGTACCTTATAACACGGTCATACTAAAGTGATTTGTGATGATACTCTAAAACACAGTCTTACTAAACCGAGTTATTGTTTGAGGTGGTACCCTACAACACGGTAATACTAAAACCGAGTTGTGATTTGTGATGGCACCATACAATATGGTCATACTTAACAGAGTTATGATTTGTGATGGTACCTTACCACAATGTCATACTTTGGTTTCTGATTTTTGATTTAACGTATAATACAAAAACCCAAGTTGCATAAATCAGATAATTTTGTTATGCTGTACAAGTGTTTGTAAGGAGTAACTTCTCAGTGCAGCATTAGAATAAAAACTATGGACAGCGATAGTCCAAAAGCAGTAAAAAAGTACTAATTACTAAAAATATTGAAAAAGAAGCCAAAACTAGTACCAAAAATATCAACCAAGTACCAGTATTTTTAAGGGGTAATGATTTTGAAAAAAGTAGATTTATATAAAACACGAAGTAGAATTTTCATGTCAGACAATTCTGAGCTTGTGAATATCCTCGGGGACAGGGTCAAACCGAATTGTGATTGTGATTCTACCCTACACAACGATCATACTAAACCGAGTTGTGGTTTGTGATTGTAACCTAACACACAGTCATTGTACCCCTAGAAGAGAGTCATAATATACCGAGTTGTGAGCTCTGATGGTACCTTACAAGACGGTCATACTAAACTGAGGTGTGATTTGTGATGTCACTCAACACAGTCACACCGGAACATGTTGACTAGTGGTAGTTCTTAAAGCAATGTCACACTTTACCAAGTTATTTGTGATTGTATCTGGTAACAAGGTCATCTTGCACAAGGTAACATTGGACATAAAAAGCAGTAGCTCAACAGTTTTAGTGTAAGTTGAAACATGCAACTTCAAGAAAAAAAGTGGATCATTTTATCGAGGAATGAAAGGGTGCGTCGGCAGTGTTAGCTTCACTTGTTTTCTTTGTTGCAAATATTCTGTGAAAATGACTGATGGTTACGGAAAGTACCCCTAGTAAAGACAGTTGTTCTGCAATACCACAATGTCCTCTCAGTAGCATAATTACTAGAAAAACTGGGAGCAACGCTCACCAATATACTCCTGCTCCTCTATTTCATTGAAATAGAAAAAAAAATCAACGAAAAAAAATAAATCAAGTCAAAAAAAAATTTTAGATAACTGGTGCAAAATGACGATATGCACTGAACATTCTTTGAAAGTTTTATTGAACTTCACCAAGTGGTGTAGAGGAGTTGTCGCCACAAAGTATGTATCCTATGATGGACACTTAAAAATTCAACCAAAATAAAATCAAGTCAAATCAAGTTTTTAAATAGCTGGTGCAAAATGGCAATATCAGCTGAACATTCTGTGAAAGTTTCATTGAATTTAACCAAGTTCAGTAGGAGGAGTTGTCGCCACAAAGATATACCCCTATGACCGACGGTAAAACAAAAAACAAAAAAAATCTATCAAATTTTTAATAGCTGGTGCAGAATGGCAATTTGCATAGAACAACAACAACAAAAAAACAACAAAAAAAAAAAAAAAAAAAAAAAAAAAAAAAATAAATAAATAAATAAAAATAAAACAAAGCAAAAACAAAAAAAGCTCTTTTTTTTTTGAATTTTCAAATAGCTGGTGCACAATGGCAAAATGCATTGTGAAAAGTTTATCGAATTCCACTGATTGGTCTGGGAAGAGTTGTTGCCACAAAGTATGTACCCCTTTGGCTGATGATCACTATATACTGCCCCACTGGAACGGGGGTATAATGAAAATTTCAGTTCTGCATTTCCTATTTAGTGACTTCACAATATTACTACCTACGTAAGATGTTTTACTAATTTTTCTATAGAACGCCAGTAATAAAACGAATCTGGTCGTAGGAAATCCACTGTTATAAGCAATAAATGGTGAATAAAAGGATATGGAGTAAATGCACATGAGACAAAGTCTCTACAAATAATAAGCAATAAGTATATTTAGAAACATTCTGGAATGTAATGTACATTTCAGAATTCAATGCTACCCGGGTTGCATAATAAACAGTAATTTTTGTTATGCTGTACATGTGTTTTCAGGAGTAACCTCTCATCAGCAGCCTTAGAATCAAATAAAAAAGAGAGCTAAGATCCAAATTTAGTCAGGAAGAATACGTGTTCTCATACCAAAAAATATCGAAATAATCAGCCAGAATATTTCTTGACATTTTAGGTTAATTAATTGACATAATATATCTGACACGTTACCGATATGCCATATATAATATACATCAAAACAAAACATAAGAGTCGTTTTTCATTAGATGTCACCATGTGATCGAGACCTTATATTCCCATTGTTACCGGATTCGACTTCGTTATTATATTTCGTCTCCTAAACAAACATACCAATTTTATAACTCTTATTGTTGTAGACAATTTATTTTAAACCATACAATATATGGAAAAAAATTTGTTCTATTGTTGTCTAATATATAGATATAAAAATGGTTATATTAGCTTTTGTTTTCCTTTTCACCGTTTTCGTTGCTAATTATCTCAGATATATTTGTTTGTTTTGCTTTCCTGTGATAGCATCAATATTTCTACATAAAAGCAAAGCCGGCGTAAAAACACATTTTCAATATTCATTATATATGAAAATATTATCTTTATTTGCTCCTTCGATTTTTTCGTCTATAATCAATATTGAAAATGAAAGGAGTTAACGCACATGAAACAAAGTCTCTACAAATACATGGTAAAGACATGCGTAAAAGCGTTGTTCCATTGCTTGGTTTAGTCATGTAGTTGTAGAGACTTTGTCTCGTGTACATTTACTTCATTTCCTTTCATTGTTAATGTAAAAGAAAAACGCTTTTATTTTTGTTCTTCATCTTGAAGTCATCTATGGAAATAGGATAAATCCACTCCAATAATGAAGTCAAATCTAGTAGAGGAAAAAATAGACTTAAATTGTTAAAAGTAAGGTTTTCTGCTGTTATTTGAAAAAAAAACAAATATTTTACAGCGGTTCACAGGATCGTTATGTCAAACGTAATACTCATGCAGCGGTGACTGCAAATAATGGGTAGACATAATACTCGAGCGCTGGTGGTAGATACGGTGACTTCCTTGTACGAGCGGTCACTGTATCGACTGCAAGCACTTTAGAAGCGAATGTGTTGGAAGATGTTAATTCACATAATTTTGCTGTTTGAATGTTGCTACAAAGAAAAGGAAAATTTACTGGTTGGGAAAATGACGTCAATGCGTTTGTCATACAGCTAATTAGTTTGCAGTATATCCCTTAGTCAATTTCAAGATTAAGGTCAATGAATGATATTTAACACCGACTAACAGAGTAACACCGACTGTGACAAAACCGGACTTTTCACTGGCAGTGTGACGGGTGCCACGCGTGGAACAGATCATGCTTACTCTACCGGAGCACCTGATGATACCTCAGTTTTTATAGGGATTCACACTGCTAGTGCTTTAGTTTTGTAGCGTTCTTGTTCATTTTTATTTGTTTTGTCTTTGTCATACTGTCTCAATTCGTGTTGCTGTGAATTGCCATGATTTTGGATTTATGATTTTAGAATTTCCCCTTTCATCGTTCTTGATTCGGTATTCGGTTGCCGATGTATTAAGTGTCTGTAGTATCCCTAATTTCGCGCCCTTTTGTATATATATCAGTGTTGGATTCCTTTTTCTATACTGGTTTGAGAGTAGCTGGCTGAAATTCAGCTATTGTAGATGTTTTGTATATATATCACAGTGTAGGGTTCCTTTTTTCTATACTGGTTCAGAGTAGCTGGCTGAATTTCAGCTATTGTAGATGTTTCCTTTTTTCCCTTTTAATTTCACTGATAGTAGTCGACTTTACTTCAAAGGATTGTGTTCTGCGTAATTATTATCATAACTCAATATGGGATGTCTGCTTTCTATAAAGCTTTGATAGCATACGGCTTTAAATACAAGGTTTTTGTAATTAGTAATTTTCGTTATAGCACAGTTAGGGGAGTTTTCTTTCGATGCAGATTTCATGGTATAGCCGGCTTCATTGTCAAGGTCTGTGTTTGAAGTTTTCATAGCAGTCGGCTTTGATTACAAGGTTTGTTTTAAAAGTTTTTTTTCGTTATAACACGGTTCGGGGAGTTTTCTTTCGATACAGATTTCATGGTATATAGCGGGCTTCATTGTCAAGGTCTGTGTTTGAAGTTTTCATAGCAGTCGGCTTTGATTACAAGGTTTGTTTAAAAAGTGTTTTTCGTTACAGCACAGTTCGGGTTTTTTTCTTTCGATACAGATTTCATGGTATATAGCCGGCTTCATTGTCAAGGTCTGTATTTGAAGTAATTTTCGTTACAGTTCAGTGTAGGATGCCTTCCTTCGAAACAGGTTTGATAGTAGCTAGCTGTACTCTCTAGGTCTATGTTCTACGTTATTTTATTTAGGCTCAATATGGGATGCCTTCTTTCTATACAGATTTGATGGTAGCCGGTTTTACAATCAAGGTGTATTCTCTACGTAATTTTTAATAAGGCTCAATATGGGATGCCTTCTTTCTATACAGATTTGATGGTAGCTGGTTTTACAATCAAGGTGTATTCTCTACGTAATTTTTATCAAGGCTCAATATGTGGCGTTTTCTTTCTATTCAGATTTGATGGCAGCCAGTTTTACAATCAAGGTGTATTCTCCACCTAATTTTTATTAAGGATCAATATGGGATGCTTTCTTTCTATACAGATTTGATGGAAGCCGGTTTTACAATCAAGGTGTATTCTCTGCGTAATTTTTTTTTAGGCTCAATATGTTAGTTTTTCTTTCTATTCAGATTTGATAGTAGACGGTTTTACAATCAATGTGTTTTCTCGACGTAATTTTTATTAAGACTCAATATGGATGTTTTCTTTCTATTCAGATTTGACGGTAGCCAGTTTTACAATCAAGGTGTATTCTCTACGTAATTTTTTACGGCTAAATATGGGATGTTTTCTTTCTAAACAGATTTGATGGTAGCCAGTTTTACAATCAAGGTGTATTCTCTACGTAATTTTTATTACGGCTCAATATGGGATGTTTTCTTTCTATACAGATTTGATGGTAGCCAGTTTTACAATCAAAGTGTATTC
>MJUU01062064.1:0-15866 GCA_002080025.1 Modiolus philippinarum
CAAACACATAACAGGAAAAATAACAAGTATGAAAAACAAATTGGCTCTGCAAAATTTTGCTTCACATTAACTAAAATTGTTACCCTTGAAATAAGAAAATGGAAGTACAAATTGTGATTGCATTTTGATTGATTTAAAACTACTGATTCTGTTAATAACCCCGGCACCTGAATAGGTTTTCAGGGGCTTTGGCTACAGAGCTGCCGGGCGCGTCCCCAGGTGGTGGATAGGGGAATCCCCTGTCTTTGCGGGGTAGTCAGGTCATAATACGGAAAGCCTGACCGCGAACCATTGTAGCCAAACTGTGTGGAGAAACGCCACGCTCCATGCAGTATAAAGACCCCTTCTATATTTCTCTAAAGAGAGCAGACGCACTGGGTGTCGTATAGAAGGCTAAATTTCCTGCCCCTACCCATTTCTCCCCTTTTCCAGTGGCAATCAAAAGTCGTTGCCCCGGTTGTCCCTTCCACCTTTATTTCTTTCTTCTTTTACTTACAATTTGTTTTGAATTGATTAACTTGTTCTCGTCCTGATATAGCTGAGATATTGCTCATTGGACGTTAAACTCTAACTAATCAATCAATCAATCTGTTAATAACAAATATATTTAAAAAAATGATTTATGGTTACTGATTTAATATATATATATATACATGTATCCCCTATTTATCAAAATACATATTATAAGAAAAAAAAACATAAAACAGCTATGATATGGACACTATTTCACCAACAATGCCAATAGACAAATTAGTGTTGATCAGAATCTCACCCCTGTATTAAGTGACCACCTGTTTTATGTGACCTTCTTTTGTGGTTCCCTTTGAAAGTCACATAAGACAGGTTTGACTGTACTGTAATTTGTAAAAATGTCTTAAAACTACCTTAAATTTTTTTTTTCAAAATGCTGATATTCAAAATATGTGTTTTCTTATATCATTAAAATATTTTACAAAATACAGGTGACTGTAATCTTCCAAGGAAAATTTGTAAATTAGATGCAAGATCATGGTGTTTGGTAGTCGACACTTTTGAGAAACAGAAGATAAAAACCAAAGCTTTTCTTTGATAGACTTCTTAGATTAAAATGGAGAAATAAAAATCAGCAACTTCCCTGGAGTATAATAGAATGTCATATAAAGAATGAATGCTGAATTTATATTGAGAAAGTGATAAGTTTTGACAGATGTCAAATTTCAGTGACGTTTTTAGAGAAAAAAAGAATATAAATTTAAGTATCTATTTATCCTGGTCTGTAGATTTCAACCGATCAAAAATCAGCAATTATACAATTTATATTACAACAAAAGTAGAAGTTTACAATAATTATAGCAGTCACTTTTCTGCAGAGAGTTTTCACACAAGTTTATCTTGGATCCAACTTCTGAATCATAATGTCCTAGTTCACAAAAAAGTTCATTGAAATTAAGGCTTACCAATCTGGGTGATAAGTTCTCCCTGTTGTGCTTCAAGTCACCTAAAGTTGCTCAAAAAGCGAATTTAAGTGACACAGTGACTTTTAAAAGTCACTTTCCATCTTGACACTTGTTATCTTGGATTAAACTTCAGAATTAAAATGTCCTAGTTCACAAAAAAGTTTGTTGAATTCAAGGCTTACCAATCTGGGTGATAAGTTCTCCCTGTTGTGCTTCAAGTCACCTAAAGTTGCTCCAAAAAGGAATTTTAGTGGCCCAGTAACGTTTAAAAGTCACTGTCCATCTTGACACTCGTAATCTTGGATTAAACTTCAGTTAGTCCACAGAAAAGTTTGTTGAATTCAGGGCTTACCAATCTGGGTGATAAGTTCACCCTGTTGTGCTTCAGGTCATCTAAAGTTGCTCCTAAATCCAATTGTAAGTGGCCCTTTGACTTGTGAAAGTCACTGTCCATTTTGACACTTGAAATCTTGGATCCAACTTCTGAATAAGAATGTCCTAGTTCACAAAAAAGTTTGAAATTCAAGGCTTACCAATCTGGGTGATAAGTTCTCCCTGTTGTGCTTCAAGTCATCTAAAGTTGCTTCTAAATCCAATTGTAAGTGGCACTTGAGTTAAGAAAGTCACTGTCCATCTTGACACTTGCAGTAATATTCCTTTCAATATCTGGTAACAGGAAGTAAATTGTTAGATTTCTAAAGCTTATTCCTATGTGATGTAAAGTATAACATCTCAAAAAATCAAAGCTAACTGACTGTAGTATAAATTTAATACAATACCCAAGCCTGCCTCTGATCTTCCTCAATTCAATTTAATTAATCGTTTGAAGTTTTTATCTGTTGATTGCAATTGAAGACCCATTTAACAATATAATAATATTTCAGTCACAAAATTAATAAACCGCTTATGCAATTTCAACAATTTTGTTGATGTCCATGGCTATGGAAGTAAAAATTTTTCTTTTTTGCAATGTTCCAGGCCTCTATATTTTGATCATTACTTACTGTACATGTGTCGTATTACAGGTAAAAGTGAAGGTGACAAATATGGAACAAGATTGATATTCACCTCCTTGATATAATATAAACTAAAATGAATTTCAAAATTCAATCATATCTTATGAATATTTTTCATGTCCAAACTATTTTTAAACTCTCTAACAATTTTTCAAAATTGTACAAAAGGTCAGCAATCCTGGATATGTATCATGTGTTACTGGTTACTATTTTATTATTAACGTATCAACCCAAACATCCCAAAGGTCAACAAAAAGGACAAAATACCTGAAAAATATCTTATGTACACTGTTTAAATAATGTAAAATCAAAATAAAACACCAGGTTAGTATCTTCAATCTTCAAATGGCACTGATAACAAAAAAGAAAATAATATTAACCATATTTATCACTCAATATGACGTTTTTGAAGTATTTACGTTTTACACAGACATTAAATTTTTTTGATTTAGCCTTAGATAGGTGGACTTGTTTGATAGATCAAGGGGAGGACTTTTCAGAAAAAATATTGACCTTTTGTCTGAAAATAAGGTAAGAGTGGTTTCCAGTTTTTTGAGTGTCTGTCTAGATTTTTTCCTCAACTCCCAGAATCCACACAGTGTGCAATAGAAAGGTACTATATCTAGAGTTCATGATGCAGAATATTGTGTTTAATGGCATCCCTCTTCTCTCCAAGATATTCACATTTGGTGCTGCTGTACATAGTACATCATCAAACCTGTCCCCTCTCCTGTAGGCATCCAACTCCCTGAATCCACACAGTGAGCAATACAAAGGTACTGTATTAGTGGTGCATGCTGCAGAGTAGTGTGTTTAATGGCATCCTTCTTCTCTCCAAGGTATTCAAAAATATCTTATGTACACTGTTTAAATAATGTAAAATCAAAATAAAACACCAGGTTAGTATCTTCAATCTTCTAATGGCACTGATTACAAAAAAGAAAATAATATTCACCATATTTATCACTCAATATATACAGTGGATTCCGCTTAATTGCAAAGCCTATTTGTCCGAGAAAAATTTGCGATTAAGCGGATTTTTCGATTAAACGAAAACTCAATACAGACCGGAAGTGGGGAACAGCTGACGACGAGTACGATACTTCTGACTGCAAAAAGTGTAAACATTTGTGAAATAGTTGTTTAATATCTGTATAATAAAGTACATTGTCTGTAATTCATTAAATAAAAGATGTATGTTTGTAGTAATTAAAGATTATAAAATTCTAGTGTTTTTTTTTTAATGTCTCATCTCGTCTTGATTCCCGTGTGTAAATAAAATACCTTTGTGACCTTTGATGACCCATATCTGATGTTGATCCTGTGTAATGTCTACGTTATAGTTATCTGTAATTCCATTACACAAGAGTATGATACACATATAAAATGTGTTTTTTCTGTGATTTATTTGTATACATGGTTTGTATTTTTATTGAATCCGTTTAGTCCATAATCTGGGACATTTGTGTAATGGCAATGTGTCACGTGAGGAACACACAACATGAATATTTATGAGCGGGTTATTGTACACAACATGAATATGTATAAGATCATGGAATTCAATCAACAGTGGCAGGCTAAATACGACAACATTGTGTGAATTTAATATTTTATTAGACAACGTATATAATGAAATAATAGACATAAAATATATCTGACAAGACATAAATACACAGCAAAGTCAACAAAAAATTGTTTTTGAATCATGGATTATGCATAAATATTTATCAGTTCAAATTACAAAACTATTTAATGTTATGAATGTCTATGGAATCCAGTTGGTGAATTCTGTAACTTTTGCTTGGCGTCTGTTGGCAGCGAATAGTTGGTGAATTTGTTTCTCGAATGCATAGTAGAGAGAGTAATCGGTGTCAGCATTGCCCTTTTCTTCCAGTACGCGGCGTAAATCTTTCAGGCAGTTGTCTGAGTGACTGAATGTTACGGGTAGTTGGCATTCGGGTTCCTCGTCATCGTCGCTATCATCTCCTAGATCTCTGCTAGTGGTTGGTTCTTCTTGCAGTAGTGATGCAGCTATGTCATCGTCGGTCAGAATACCATGACATTCTGTGTGTTGGTCGTGGTCAACGTATGTGTCGAACTCAGCCTGAGTAAGATTTTCTGGAATCTGGACATCATCGTTGGTTGTTGCTGGGTCATTTGTGTCTGGGTCTGCGACCTGGAATCCAGCTTTACGAAAACAGTTGATAATCGTAGCGGGTTTGACGTTTTTCCAAGCGTTGGTCAACATGTGGACAGCATCTAGAAGAGTTAGTTTTTTTGCGATGTCATTGGCATTGAGTGGTTGAGTAGCGTCGATATCTCTGATGATTTTGTTCACAACTTGTGATCAGTAGTGGCCCTTCAAATTGCGTATTATCCCTTGGTTGCAGGGTTGAATCACTGCTGTTGTGTTGGGTGGCAGAAAGTGAAGTTTGACATTGGTTAGTCGGTCAGCTGATTGTTGTGGGTGGGCACTGCAGTTGTCGACGAGTAGTAGAACGTGTCTCCGTTGGCGCCTCATATCTTTGTTGAACTCTAGTAGCCATTCAGTAAAAATGTCGCCAGTCATCCATGCGTTTTTGTTGTTCTTGTAAGTGACGGGTAGGTTTTTGGTGCCCCTGAAGCAGCGTGGATCTTTGCTTTAGCCAATGATGAGTAGACGTCGACGATCTGTACCAGTCATGTTGCAGGCAACCATTGCAGTGATGCGATCTTTTGCTTTTTTACCACCGCTGACCTGGACTTGCTTTTGTGTAAGGGTTCCATCTGGTAGAGTCCTGTAGTAAATGCCAGTTTCGTCTGCATTGTAAATATCATCTGGTTGGTAGGTGGACAGTAAGTCTGGAAGTATGTTTGTGACCCAGTGGTCTGCTGCAGTTAGGTCTGAGTCTTTTTTCTCCCCATGGAGACGTTTATAAACAACTTGATTTCTATTTTTCCATCTGGACAACCAACCAGATGTTGGAGTGAACTCAGGTATGTGTAATGCTTGAGCCAAATCTTTGGCTTTTTCTTCTAGAATTGGACCTGAGATGGGTATATCTCTTGCCCTTGCGTCGGTGAACCATGTTGTGAGTGCCGCCTCTACGTTGCTGGCTTTGCCTGTTCTCTGGCGTTTTCTTTCTGGGTTTGAGTTGGATTCAAACTGAGTTCGAATTTCTTCTTTTTTTGCGTTTATACGGCATATCTGCGAGATTGAACAACCTAATCTCTTTGAAATCTCTTTCTGAGTAAGTTTTTGGTCTAGCAATTTGACAACTTCATAGCGGTCAGCCAAGGATAGATCAGTGCGTTTACGTTTAGACATTTTGCTAACTGAATGACCAAACTACAAAATCTCTCACTTTTATGGCAAAAATGATAGCTTTACAAAGCCCACAAAAATGAAAAGTGTTCACCCTCATAGCAATTAAATTTAATTATTTTGCTTCTAATTTTAATTAGTTTATTTGATGTACCTCATAATTAGCTTGTATTTTTTAAATTAATTTCCTTTGAAGTTTAATTGCCCATTTAATTCCCTCTGATCAATGATTATCACACACATTAATTATCACACACTTTTTTTAATGTTTACCTTTAAATCAGCTGACTGTAAAATAGGGGATTCCCCATTTTACCTGTATACACTGTTGACCAGAAAATCAATATGGCGTACGATCTACGATAATCTTTAGCAGTACAGCAAGTTTTATGTTCTACCACAAGTTTTATTAAATAAAAAACAGGAAATTAAGACAAAAGAAACACAATTGTTGTATAGATAATATTTAATTTCAACAAATAACGGCAGTTGTACATCCATTGGTATGTGATCTTTGTCACTCCCAAACATCCGGTATCGATCTGTAACAAAAATATGCATGTCAATATTACCCAAATTTAGAAAATTTACCTTTTGTTTTTGCAATAAACCCCTCTGTTTTGCTTATAATCGACATTTTCATGCATTTTTTGCAAAATTTCTTTTGCTAATAAGCGGATTTTTCGATTAACCGCTTTGCGATTAACAGGTGAATTTAACATTACTTGAATGGGAAATGGATTGGTGTTTTGATTTCTTTTGCAATTAACCGAATTTTGCGATTATCAGGTTTGCGATTAAGTGGAATCCACTGTATTGACGTTTTTGAAGTATTTACATTTTACAGAGACATTGAATTTTTTTTATTTAGCCTTATATAGGTGGACTTCTTTCGATAGGTTGAGGGGAGGACTTTTCAGAAAAGATATTGACCTTTTGTCTGAAAATAAGGTAAGAGTGGCTTCCAGTTTTTTGAGTGTCTGTCTTTTCTCAACTCCCTGAATCCACAGTCAGCAATAGAAAGGCACTATATCTAGAGGTTCATGTTGCAGAATAGTGTGTTTAATGGCATCCTTCTTCTCTCCAAAGTATTCACATTTGGTGCTGCTGTACATAGTACATCATCAAACCTGTCCCCTCTCCTGTAGTTATCCAACTCCCTGAATCCACACAGTGTGCAATACAATGGTACTGTATTAGTGGTTCATGCTGCTGTACATAGTACATCATCAAACAGTCATGGCAAAATTTGCCCGTCCTATGAATCTGACTGACAGTTTTGCTGTAGGTCCGACGAAGTTCTCATCATTTCCGGACCAAATGTCCGGCACAGGGCGACTTGATCTACATAGGAAATTTCTAGCAAATCTCAATTTTGGGTTCATCAAAAGTGAAAATAATGTACCTTTGAGATACTTAAGGTTGTGCATGATGAGTTGATGTTAAAATTTCTATGTTTATGGTGATATTAGAGAAGGATTGCATTGGATGATTTATTTGCAGTTTGAAAAAATTATCTGCAATCACAACAGGAAGTTGTCAAGAAAATACGGAATCGGATCGGAAACGGACCTGAAAATCCAGATTTTTCAAGTAAAGTTAAGAAACCTGAGATTGTCAACAAGCTATAATACAGGGGGGTTATTGACATAGAAAAAAGAGCATTATGAACATTACTGATGGGTTGAAAGAACAGTTATATGCTAATATTTATAATAGACATTTTTACTACAGTTTTATGGTGTGAATGAAAAAAGATATGGAAAAAAAATTTAGCTTAGTGATAAGAGTGTGTAAACAATGGGTAATGGGCTTTTTGAAATTAATATGGAGTAAAATTCATCTTGAAACATCTTCAAATTAACTGGTCAGACAAAATCTGATTTGGTTCGGCAGATATTATTAGAGTGTCTGACCAGATGTCAGACAGGTCTTCAAAAAGGTTCGCCGAGTCTGATCAAACCTGTCCCCTCTCCTGTAGGCGTCCAACTTCCTGAATCCACATAGTGTGCAATAGAATGCTACTGTATCTAGAGGTTCATGCTTCAGAATAGTGTGTTTAATGGCATCCTTCTTCTCTCCAAGATATTAACATTTGGTGCTGCTGTACATAGTACATGATCAAACCTGTCCCCTCTCCTGTAGGCATCCAACTTCCTGAATCTACACAGTAGGCAATAGAAAGGTACTGTATCTAGAGGTGCATGATGCAGAATAGTGTTTAATGGCATCCTTCTTCTCTCCAAGGTATTCACATTTGGTGCTGCTGTACATAGTGCATCATCAAACCTGTCTCCTCTCCTGTAGGCATCCAATTCCCCCCTCAACCTTCTGATTTGGTTGCCGCGTCCTTTAATTTTTTTCTCTAGTCTTAGCTACATAATCCCCCATTCTATTCTTTCAAGGATAAATGAAGGGTGAGTAAAAGGAGAAGTTTTGCAGTGTTAACTTCAAATAACTCAGTTCAGTTTTATAATTTAATAAATAAACAAACAAAAATTTTAATCAAATAAAAAATATAAAAAATTAAATGGGTCAATTGATAAATGCCGGTGAAAGTCGGACTTCCACCAGAATTGTCGGAGTTTTAGTGTCCTATTTGTCTCTTCAAAAAAAAAATTCAAGTTTAAGGCTAATATCAAGAGGAAAAAAATAAACTCAATGACAACTGGGTTTGGTGTGACTTCCCTTTCAAAAATCGTATTTCCGAACGTATTAATAAATGCCAAGAATAAAAACAGACAATTGGACGGCTTCAACGAAACATATACCTATGTAAAAATATCTCCTCAATTTCCATTTGACCGAGAATAGTGGGTTAAAGCACGTCTAATTTCAAAACATAAGCCTCCGTTGATTCTCATACTGACATGCTAGAATGTTCGGGTTGCACGAAATTGAAGCATGGAATTTCTATTTTTATGACCAATCAAAATACAGTTTAGAGGATTCCCCTTAAAAATAGGCTCGCACATATTGTTTGTGACAAAAATAGGAGCCAAAGAAGTGGTCTCTTCCAAAATTCGCCGAGGCATTTCAGAATTAAATTATTATCTCGGCAAAATTGAACTTTTATACTATTGGAAAGCTCTTTTGGATAAAACTCAAATATGAAGATGTTAGCATAAAAATAATGAGAAAAGTTATCTACTCAATAAAGAATTTCACCGTCTGTTGAGCGTTGCATCGTGTAAAAAATATTAAATGCTTTTATGGAATGTTTTAAGTAATTCTTGGAACTTTATATTCACTGAAATATTCCCTGCAAGGAGTTATGAATATATATTTCCTCTGAAGCTATTTTTCGTGTGATTTTTATTTATTTTTTTATTCAAAGTTATTAATAGCATGCTATTTGTAGGTTGTTACTCACAAAGATTAACCTTGACCTAACAAAACCAAATTATGCAATTTCAAGGCTGATATTCGTGTAAATTATCTAATAAGCAACAAATTATTTTATATAATATGATCTTTTAACAACTTTTGAGTTCTGACAGTCACATATAATTCACGATGTTCCTTGTACCACTCCTAAGCACCTGCAATGCTGTTAGAACTTGATTACATATTTAAATTGCAGGTATCATCCTGGACCACTCTTAATTACCCATCATAATTTATTGCAGGTGTAGGCTAGAATAGGAACAATTGAACCTTGGTTGTATGAACTGCACAAACAAATAGCTAAATACGAGTCTATGTACAACGTGACAAAAAATGTATCATGGGATGTGGCATCCCTCCACTTCAAAAACATTAGGTAAAGTGATTTGCGTGAACAGGTATGAATAAACGAATGACTATATTTTAAAGATAGACATCAGGTAAAAATAATTTCCAAATTAATCGAAATTTGTTGAAGATTGATAGGAATTTTATTGAACAAACTGATGACTTAGAGCTTACATGAGAGAACGGAGTCGGAACTATCAATTGGTCATCCTTTAGAGACTGAATGATGCAAAAGGGTGGGTTGTTGTGGTGGGTGTAAAAGCTCTTAAGTCATCAGTTTGTTCAATAAAATTCCTATCAATCTTCAACAAATTTAGATTAATTTGGAAATTTTATTGAACAAATGATGACTTAGATCTTCCATGAGACTTTAGAGCTCTACTATCGAAATCATTCCATCCAATCATCCACAGTGCAGGAATGGTTTTGAGTAATTAAGCCATTTAACTAAAAGTATTCTATTTTTCCAAAATATTTACAACATATCATTTTTTGGATGCCTGATTAAAAACATGACCACTTAAAGTTTGTGTTTGAACAGGCTTAAAATAGAATTTGAAAATTCCATCCAACAGATTTCATAATATTGTCTATTGGTATTCCTTGTGCTGCAACTGATGAACTAAATGCAGACCGACAACTCTGCATACTAAAAACTTTAATGTTAATGTCCGATTTTCACATTATGTCTATAATCCATTTAGCTATGGTAGTTTTTGTAACTGCTTTGAAAGGTGTGGCAGTACTAATAAACAATTGTTTTTCATCTTTCCTTAATGATACAGTTCGCGAATATATCTTCTGTTTCTCTTACCATGCAAAGTTTTTCATTTGTATATCTTGAGAAAACAAGAGGCTCAATATGTGTACCAGGTTTTGACTGTTTCACCAAGTCTAAAATGAACATAGTCATTTGCTCTTGTTGTATAGAAATATTGTCAATTTTTATCAGATGAATGGTTTGAGCACTTTAGTAACATCAGTAAGATAGCCAATTTTTTTGAGAGTTGAATTTAGCTTAAGTCACTATTTACAGGAAGACTATCTAAAAATTTAAAAACTACACTAACATCCCATGTCTCTGTATATCTCGTAAGTGACGGCCTACAATTAAAAATCCCACTCATAAAACACATTACCAAAGTGTCCTTTCCTATGTCCTAGGATATAACTATGTCCTATGATAAATCTAACATTCCCGCACTATAATTTTATGATTATTATTATAATTTTATTGCCTCGGATGAAATTTTATGCAAGATTGAACATTGATATCACGTGACCTTAATGACCAATTGATAGTTCCGAACGCCGTTCTCATGTGGAAGATCATCATTTTTTCAATAAAATAAGACATGGTGTCAATATTGGTATTCGTTTCAGCATAGGTAAACAAAACTAAGGCCATACGAAATAAATATAAAATCAATACTTAATACAGTCAGTAAAATAAAAGTACAAATATGTATATTTAAAACATGAAATAACTTTATGATCCAAGTGCATAGTATCTTTCATACACAAGACATTACTGGACAGTGCCTGACTATTTAACAAGATTCATGCAAGTTGTTCTTAACTGATCCTGCAAATATTTGCAGTATACTCACCTTATAATGAATAGGGATATTATCAGGTCTTGTTGCCACATAACTTACCAATAGGTGTTATTCCCAACATCATGACATATGGCTATCTGACAAATCTGTGTTTTGCACAGAATAAATGCTGTATACATATATAAATATAAAATATAAATGTCTTGGGGATTTTTTACTCATTTTTCCAGGGCAGAAAATAGGTCCCATTCCCAATTGCAATTTCCCTGTTTTTTTCCTATTTTTAGGTAAAAATCCCAATTTTCAAATAGTTACTGGGCTTACAAAACTTTGTTAATTTTTGCATCAAATTCAGACATAACAAAACCAAAATAGGGGTCATAACAAAACCAATCTTTAAGACGATCCTGTTTTTTTTTCTAACTTTTTCACAAGTACCCATACTTTATTTACAGAATAACATTTCATGGCTGCATGAAATTGAAAACCGCTTATGTTTTGTGTAAATATTCACGATATAATTGCCAAAATCAGCTGAAAACAGTCCTCTGTTTGTCTACAAAATTGCAACCTTCCCATTGTATTAATTTTGGAATGGGATAGGAGAAAAAACTTTCTGGATTTTGTATCCTATCACTTTCTATAGGCATCTTTAAAAATTTTCGATGCACATTTCTTAAGAATTTTGTAGCAGAAGGTATCAACAATAACATGGAATCATGTTTGGTTCTAACTAGCTGCCTGGTTTTCATCATTATACGTTTCTGATGTATCATTAACTGTTCAATAAAATTGCAATATATATAGAAAAAATGAAATTTTACAAAATCAAAACAAATGAATAATGTATCAAAACTAACATCAATGCTAGAGATACATAAAAATTCATTTTTTGTCGATAAAAAATTCCAAAATAGACATTAAAATGAAATTTCCCAGGATACACTGAAAAATCCCTGAGTCTAATTAACTATCTTATATAATTTCTCCTCAAATTATACGGCAAAAGGTATATGGCTCTCACTGGCAACTCTGGCTTCCTCCACCACTAAAACTGACCACCATGATATAGCTGAAATACTGCTGAAAGTGGCAGTTAACCCATACAAACAAACAACTTATACATATACATAATAATGTATTGGAAATTTTACCAGTTATCCAGTTTTAGGAAGTTCATCCCTTAGTTAATGACATACTCGTAGAAATTTTAAAGTTTTGGGGGATTAGTTTTTTTCTGAAGGTAAATTGATAAAAAATTGATGTAATGATAAAAAAAATAATCTTGCTCTATTAATTAATTAAAAAATAATAAATTAAATTTATCAAATGATGTATATGGGAAATAACCATTATAAATTCTCTCATCTGTATTTGCTAATGAAACATGTTTCAGAACAAATTTCCTTATTAATTAATTATTAAAGCTCTAATCTTCAATGAATTCAAGAGTATATATCATATAATTTACTGTTATAATAAGAAATATTCAATTGGAACCTTCCTAAGCAAAAATTATCTTGTTGGCTGCCAACCAATATTAAAACTGAAAAGGACCTTGCAGTTCTTAATTGCATTGTTATAAGTTTTTGTTGGTCACTTATCAAGATAAAGATCATATAGAGATAGACAACAATTCCAAATATTTCTTCATAGAAAAATGTTATGTGAAATTCAAATAATTCTTTCTACTTCTAAGATTAGTCGAAGCCTTACTTGTCTCCATTTTCTAAGACAAGTTTATTTTTCTGCTCCATAATATCGATTCCATCAATGCTATAGCTAATTAGCTATTTTCCTTAATGTAATTGTTGCATGTCATGGCACAATTCTCATATGTTTTTCTCTTTTTTCCAGATCCTGGGGTCATCAGGGTTATAAGGGTTTGACCTCTTATGGGTATTCATTGTTTAAAATGAAGAAAAAGACTTACTGTAGAAAGATTTCCATTTAATTAGAATAATGACACTTTGGCACGTCTTGTGTCCGAATGATCTAAGTATTATAAATATAGAAAGTTTATGCCATAGAGTTTTAAATGTTCAACAGGTCAAACACATGGAAGTCAGTTCAATAAAAGATGGTTTGTTTGTTTATTTCAAAAGAAAATACCAAAAATATAGTGTTGCTCTGAAATTACAAAATATAAATAAAAAGATGTTTACTTTATTACTACAACATGTACAACTGAAACTGATATACTTAAGTAGTCTGTCTTAAGTAGTCTGTGAGTTTAGATTATCACTATTTTGAGGTACAGCAGGGAAAACCTGTACCAACTTGATTTATAAACATTAATCACTTTAAAATAATAACATTAGAAAAACATTTGTCATGCTCACCTGATTATCTTAAATTTTTGTGGAGTGGCTTTTGTTTTTTGCAGTATTTCATCTTCCAACCCAGTCCATATTGCATGTGTGTCTTGAGACGATGCACCAAAGGCTCTTCTGTTCCAAGTCTTAAGTACTCATTGGCTATTGTGGTTAAAATAAAAAATGTGCTTGTCTTCTTCATTGAATTGTAAAGGTATCAATATATATTTAATTGTAACCTTCATGTTTTCATAAATTTTTGTCAATAGAAAATTACCTTACGAAGCCAAAATACATGTAACCTTATATTAAAAACGTTATCTTTTAAGGTAGATTGACACTAATTCATTGTAGAGGTAATTGCATGTATAAATATTAGTAATATCTTTGTTTTTCTCACTATCTTTATTTGAAAGCAACATGAAAAATAAAATAACACTTAAACACAGACCGTTATCATGTGGTTATTAGAAAGTTAAATTTTACTCTATCATCTTTGTTTTAAGTGACATCATAATTGTAAACTTCCATGCTCAAAAAATACAACAAGAATATAGCAATATATATATTTCAAGAACCAACATTATCTATAATCCGTTACTAACTCTGAAAAAGACAAAGCAAGAAGGAAAACAAACAAACGAAACAAAACAAAAATTCAAAAGTACCACAATCAAATCTAGGCAACACATTAAACAAACTACAACATAGTGATGGCAGTTTGTATTTGTATCTTCAGAGTGTACTATGTGTATGTGCATAAACTTTACAAATTTCTTGAAACCACAGTGACCACTATAGACTTGGTAATATATTCATTACTTTTCAGATATGTTGTATCAAAATTTAAATGAAATAGGATTTTTAGTTTGCCTCAACGAAGTTGAGGGGGACTATTGGAGTACCCCCGGCGTCCTCGTGGGCGTCCACGTCCGCGTCTGCATTTGGGCATATATCTCTGCAACTATGCATGGTAGGGTCATCAAACTTTGTATGCAGGTGCATCTTGGGCTATCTCACAGCCTCCAAGAAAATTGGGTCTCTCTGACCTTTATTTTCCACTTGAACGACTTACATTCAATTGGGTCTCTCTGACCTATATTTTCCACTTGAACGACTTACATTCAAGTTTACATTCGAGTTCAGATCTCAGTCACTATACATGGTAGGATCATGTAACCTTGCATATGCATGCATCTCTGATAGTAGGTCAGCATCCAGACAAAATTAGGTCACTTTGACCTATATTTTCCGCTTGAACGACTTCCATTCAAGTTTACGTCAAGAGTTCAGATCTCAGTCACTATACATGGTAGGATCATGTAACCTTGCATATGTATGCATCTCTGATGGTAGGTCAGCATCCAGGCAATATTAGGTCACTTTGACCATATTTTCTGCTTGAACGACTAACATTCAAGTTTACGTCCGAGTTCAGATCTCAGTCACTATACATGATAGGATCATGTAACCTTGCATATGCATGCATCTCTGATGGTAGGTAAGCATCCAGGCAAAATTAGGTCACTTTGACCTATATTTTACGCTTGATTGATTTGCATTCAAGTTTCGGACGAGTTCAGATCTCAGTCACTATACATGGTAGGATTATGTAACATTGCATATGCATGCAACTCTAATGGGGAATCAGCATTCAGGCAAAATTAGGTCACTTTGACCTATATTTTACGCTTGATTGATTTACATTCAAGTTTTCTGACGAGTTCAGAACTCAGTCACTACACATGGTAGGATCATGTAACCTTGCATATGCATGCATCTCTGATGGTTGGTCAGCATCCAGACAAAATTAGGTAACTTTGACCTATATTTTCCGCTTGATTGATTTACATCCAAGTTTTTGGACGAGTTCAGATATCAGTCACTATATATGGTAGGATCATGTAACCTTGCTTAGGCATGTCAACATCTAGTCAATATTTTGTTACTGTGACAAAGTGCCATAACGAGGCGAACTCTGTAATCGTTGATTACCTATGTTTGTGTAAAAGTAAGCAAAACCTAAAGTCAGTCTACTAAGACCACGGTCATATTTCATTTCCTGTTCCTCTATCAATTTTAAAAAGATTTTCTATCTATTTAAAAATATCATCAATGAATATTCTTTTAAACTGATGACACAACAATACCTGAGTGTTCTTTAAATTTACAGCTGGTCAGGTATGACCATTTTACTTTTACAATACAAACTAATGACAAATCTCAGGTGAACTGAATGATGACCCCTGAACAGCTGGAAGTTTATAGACTATTGTAGTGTCATATGTTTAAAAATATTCATTGACGATGCTGTTGAATTGGTGGAAGCTCTTTTTAAAATTGATCCATGGTAATAATTTGAATTTACAAAATTTAAAACAACAAAGTATCTACAAATATTAGAATCATGTCAGTGTCAATCTACCTTAATGTATGAAGAATAAACATTAAAGATTTCTTTTTTTGTGCAGTAAGTCTTTCAATGTTTTTTCTTGCTTGAT
>MJUU01062065.1:0-32105 GCA_002080025.1 Modiolus philippinarum
AAATTACTCCAGGCCAGCTAGGACTAATTTTTCACGGTAGCTTTTTTTGTACTTTCCCAACCATGAGGATTGGATATACCTCTATGAATTCATAGGAATAGATTATTACGGAGTGTATCTGCCCATTTATCCGTTGAAAATGCAAGTTATTAGAGAAAAAAAATACCATAATCAAAATCAAAATGCAAACAAGGATTTTGATTTATCAGTTAACATTTCTTTTAGCTTGGCTACATAATGGGGTTCTAGTTGCTTAACTGTAAAAATTTTGAACTTTGATATAGTTATTTTCTCAGTATAGGTATAATTGTTATTGTATTTTTGTTTTTTTTATCTGTGATTTAAAGTTTGATTCTGATTACAATTTCAATAGAACTTTACACTAAATATTACATATTTCCAGTTCATAAGGAGTATTTACATCAGATCTATCTATGAGCTTGAAATTCAAGAACCAACTGATACACCTACTTCAGCTTCGTACCTAGATCTTTTATTGTATATTGACGAAGATGGACGTTTGAAATCTAAGCTATATAACAAGCGTGATGATTTTAACTTCCCAATTGTGAACTTTCCCTTTCTTAGCAGCAATATACCTACCTCTCCAGCCTATGGAGTGTACATTTCACAATTGATTCGTTACTGTCGAGCGTGTAGTTTGTACAGTGATTTTTTAACAGAGCAAAAACACTGTCCCAAAAGCTGCTAAGTCGGGGATTTGTTCAACCTATGTTTATGTCATCCATTAAGAAATTCTATGGCCGTCACCATAACATCATTGAAAGATATGACGTTTCAGTATCCCAAATGAAAGTGGACATTTTCAGCTAGATTCACGTCTTCCCTGATTTGACTACCGATTTTGACATTTTCCTGGATTGACTCACCCACAGTGTGACGGGTGCTGTTAATAGAGCAGGACATGGCAATCCCCAGTTTTTAGATTATGTAGACATTATTTATCCACAAGAACTGAAATTAAATAAAGCTAACAATGATTCCAAATACTGCCCTTTTCTGGATCTTACTATCATTATTGACGCTGGTGAAATAAACACTAAGATATATGATAAAAGGGATGATTTTGATTTCACTATAACTGATTTCCCTTTTCTTGACGGCGGCATCCGCTAAGCTCCATCATACGGGGTTTACATTTCTCAACTAGTACGATTCGCACGTGTTTGTTCTACTCTTGACGATTTTAATGAACGTAACATTACTATCACAGCTAAACTTTTACAACATGGTTACAGATTTCATAAGTTGTTGAATACCTTTAAGAATTTTTATAACAGATATGAATATTTAATGTCTAAATATGGCGTTAATCGCAAACAGCTTATTACTATGGTAATGCTGTTGAAATACCAGAAACTGATAAAAATCCAGAAAAGCTGGGACGTAACTTACATTCTTTACGTAATTTAGGATATTGACAAGATACTCTGCTTGCATCCGTTAATTACATTTGAGATCTAGTGACCTGAAAATTTTAAATACATACTAGCCTCTCACTGATACCGACGATGTCTACTGAAATATATGACCAAATCCTGCGGGAAGTTTTGAGTTTGATTTTTCTTCCTTAGTGCGGCAGTGTTTTACCAGCAGACTAGGCTCCTTTAGCTAGCCGGCAGTTTAGCGGCGAGCACCCCTTGACCCATCTTTCAAAATTACGTATTGTCATATTCTCTCCTTTCTAGATTGTATTCGTGGAGTTAGTAGTCTACCTGTATTTGGTTTTATTCGTATGTTTACTAAACTATAGGGAAATGGGACTGATAAAGGGTAGGTTTGGGTACCCATAACCCGGTTTAACCCTACCGCTGGCTTTTGCTACTGCCGGTACGAACTCCGACTGTCTCGAGTTCCTATCGTTGCGTACGTTTGTCTTTTGTCTATTTTGTGTTTTTCCTGCGTATTTCCCTGGCAGATCATGACATGTAATTATAATTTTCAGCCATTGTAGGTGTTCCCTGTTGTCCCCTTTAATTCATTTTCCCTTCCGGAGCACATGATGTCACTTCAGTTTCACTGGAGTTCACACTGTGAGTGCCTTTGTTTTGAATGAAGTGATTTATATTTCTGTGCTTTGTATCTGTCTTACGTCATTGTTTCCTGTGTCTAGCATCACTGTTTTCTGTTTTCTCGTTTTGGCCATGTCTTTGGACTTCGATTTTTGTAAATTCCACTCCTTTGTTCCTTCGGTATTCTACTGCCGTTGTTTCTTGAAGTCACCGCCTAATATAGATCACGTAAATCATGTATAAAGTGAGTGCTATTTTGCATGTTTAAAGTTTTTAGGCTTACATTTACATACGTTCTCTGAATTCCACACAAACAGATGCTAGGAGTCGTTTTGAACTTACTATGAGGCAAGAGTAAAGCTCATTGTTGAAAGCCTCATGGTGACTTTAAGATGAAGAACAAAAATAAAAGCGTTGTTCCATTGCTTAGTTTTACCATGTATTTAAAGAGATTCCGTCTCATTTGCATGCATTTACTCTATATCCCTTCATTGTAAATCTTAGTAGTATTTCACAGTGTTGTGTGATTCTGCTTGATTTTAATTGGAACATCTACAAATACTTTTTAAGCGGTGAACTAGAAAGAGTGAAACTGAGCATAAATGATCTTTTTTTTTATGCACCTGACTTAAACCAGGGTTATGTATTGCAATCACTTTTATGTAAGATCTCATTTGAAATGAAAATTTATTAAATATTGAATTAACTCCAATCCATAGGTTTGAAAGCAATTAATCAATAAAGGCTCCTGTAAGCCTATTGTTTGAAATGTACAGTGATCAGATGATTGGGAAAAAGTATACAGTGACCGTTGGATAATCGTCAACTAACTTTAATTTGAGTTAGATTTTTTCATCTCAGTATTAGGTTACTTATAAATAAGTTTCTTGTGCTTTGATTTATATTTTGTTATACACATAAAATCAGAATCATTAATGCAAACACACATTTATCAAGCTAAAGAGCAGTTAACCCTATTCACAAAAGGGGGTTCTTGTTGGGTTATAAAATGTTTGAAATGTCCCTCATTTATCGAATCAATTGAGCTTATTTGTTACCTAACTATGAATAACAATTTGGCACAGTTATTCCTTGTCTTTCAAATGTCAGTAGGCTCTTTTTGTTACAATTTAAGTATAACATGTATAATAGGTCTCAGAAATATATTTTCAAAGTTATTAGAGTGTAAAGAGGGGATTTTTGAATACCAACAACATACATAAAAAATTATTTTTGAGGCATTTGCGTTGCCCCAATTCTTTAGGTGAAACTGTTGTCCTTATATAACTTGAAATATTTTGCATTTCTCATGCGACAAAAAGTAGTATGTACATTTCAAGTTATTATATTTTTATCTTTTTATTTTTTAGGAGTATATTTATTCAATAGGTCAGGATCCAACCACTCCCACTTAATGGTATTTGGGTATTCATTTCATTTCTACCTTCTCTCGAAGGTCTCGTATTAAGCCTCTTGTTATTGACTGACCTCACGGGGTGGGTCAGGTACATGTAGATTCAATTTTCTACATAGCATCGGAACTTGACTTATCGTAGGAAGACATAACATGCAATTGTACTGAGGCGAAAACGTTCTTGTTACTAAGTTTAATTTTGTTATCTCCCTTTGTTTAATGTGATCGGGTATGATATGGGTATTCTATGTCTGGACATATTGTCCTCTCTGGGCATATGTAATAAGAAATGATACCGTGTCCTTTAAAAGTAATTGTTAAAATCCAGTTATTGTGTGTGTGCATGTGCTATAAATAGAATAAGTCAATAACACGCTTCACTAGTGAACTGACCTAGATAACCGTTTTTGTCTGACGTCACGGCGTCGGACTGTATTAGAATCATAAAATGCACATCCGGTAAGGCGTCCATGTTTTCATTGCATTTCGGTAAAGCGTCCATTTTTGCATTGCATGACGGTCAATAGCAGTGTAACATGTTCATTAACATAAGTTTACGACAATATCATTCCAAGTAAATGAATTAACACTTTTGATCGTGGTTTTCATTTATTGGTGTTTCCTCGATAATACTTTAAATGACATTAGACACCATTCTTCAGCGTGCTATTGGCATATAAATAAACACGCTTTATTTTCTACATTAACACTTTAGGAAAGTTATTATACTGGTTTTGTCAGAATAAAAGACGAAGAAACCAGTTCGTTTGTAAGTTTGTCATTCCTGCATATCAGGAGAATCGCAAGGTTGAATTATATTGTGAGTTTTTTTTGGTTACCGTTACGAATTTATAGCTTGGAAATTCTGGTAAATCATCAAACAAAATATACATTTTATTGTCTAAGTAAAAGAATACTGACGTCAGACTAGCTTTTTGGAAAGCTGATACTTGTCAATTATTAATTTTACATACAAGAGCTGTTAAGTTGAACTTATATCGTATACAAACATAAAAAGTAGCTTGCAAAATGTAGAAATAAACTGATTATGCACGCAGTGGCTGAAACTACGATACATGTTTGTAAAATAAAGAAGGAAAGTACCGTAACATGAAAAGGGGGTACATGTATAAATTAATAAGTCATGATGCCAGTGATAATATGATTATATCATACATTTAATACACCTATGTTGTAACTGAGAAAATAGTAAAATATAAGACTGCATAAAAAATCTGTACATGTAAGTAACGAAATTATTACATAGCATCTTAAAATCTTGAAGAACCAAACTTAAGTTAAAATCGTGAAGAGCCAAACTTCAGGTAGCTTTTGCGTTTGTCAGAACTGAGCTTTATATGCAATTTAAGCCATTGAATATTCTCAGTCTCCTGTTTTGAAGGTGGGTGTGTTTTAATAATACTAATCGAATGACTAGGCAACATAGAGAAGGGGTCAGGGAGGTTAAAGGGAGAAATAGACTAGAGATTGAGAGGGGTGTTGGAGAAAGAAGAAAGTGGTAGGGAAAAGGATAAAATGGACTATTTACTATTTTAATTAATGGTAAACAAAATTGTAATTATTTTTTGCATCTTAACGGGATATCTAGTTTAAATGGATGTCTGTGTTACCACAAACCCAAGGCTTTTAAAATCAATGATACTTATATTGTCCAATAGATAGTAAAAAGATCTCATAGGAATTGTGTTATCATTTCCATTTATGACAGCAAGTTAAACATTTTAAAAATATTTAACAAAAATAAATAATCAACCTTTTTAAACACCGTTTTATTAATCCATTGAAGGGGTAAAATAAGTACATATTAATGTTAGATTCATTTATAGTGAATTGCAAATAACCATGGCATATTTTAGCACTTTTTAAAACGTTAACGATTGACTCGATATAATGATTACGCTCATTTGAACTCATTAACACTAATAATGTTTAACAATAAGTATTCTTAGCTTGGAGATGATCTTTCAAAATCATTTGTGAAATATATCCTGAAAGAGATGTAACTTCTTTTAGTATAATCTTCTTGCTGAGATTTTTTTATGAATATTGTACAGAAAAAAATATGTAAAGAACGCAATAACACGCCTGGGAAATCTCAACTGAATTTTACTACCAGGAAGTACTAAGTGATATATCCTGTTTTTAAAAATCGGGGAATGTCACTCCATGTCAAAAATGTCAAAGATCTGAAATATAACTAAAACCATATAAAAGTCTGCGTTTTAAGACAGAAATCGTGTTTACTTAAGTTAGTCACTGACTATCGACCGAGGCGTAGCCAAGGTCAATAGGTAGGGTCAAGGGGACAACAAACTTGCTATTCACAAATGAACAGTCTATAAGTGTATTATTATACCGGAAACACAAGATTTACATCATTTTAATCATCTTAAAATAATAAATTTCTTTTCTAAATTTTGGACTCTTAAATACATAAACAATTACATCTATTTTCATTTTCATCAACAAAATTGATTCTGCTGTAAAATGTAATTTGCATAGCTAGTTTAAAGTTATCACTTGGAAATACAAAAAATACCTATGTTGCAAAAATGAACAATAAATTTCGTTATGCTGTACAAGTGTTTCAAGGAGTAACCTCTCATCAGCAGCATTAAAATCAAATAATATGGAAAGCCATAATAAGAAAAATTGTAAACAAAGAAGTACTCATTCACTTTGTGTACTCATTACCAAAAATATCGAAATAGGAAGCCAAATCCAGTACTAAGGACATCCACCGAGTGCCATTCACGGAATGAAGCCGTAGTATTTCTAAAGGGTTAGAATTTTGATAAAACAATAATTTCAGAGCATTCTGAATTATCAACATAACTTTTATCCAATGGGAATCACAAATGAACACTCTATAATTATTTTATTATACAAAAAAAATCAAGATTTACATTTTTTAAAATCTTTAAAGAACAATTCTCTCATTGCCAATAGTTTATTTTAATTTTGTGTTCTTATTAAAACAGAACAATTACAGCTTTTTTATCAACAAAATTTATTCTGCTTCAAAGTGAATAGTGTTCACTGTAATTTGCATAGTGTCACTTGGAAACAATAATGTCAGAGCATTCTGAATTATCATCATTTTATTTATCCAATAGGGAAACAAGAAAACAGTTCGGGAAAAATATCCACACTGCCAGTCACTGCCGCAATGGTCCTGTCTTGGTATACAGGCATTTCAAAAGAATGGTGGATAGAACCCGTTTATGTCGCGATAGGTCTTGAGGCAGTGAAATGTTCATCTCAGTACTAAGTAAAGAAACGAGGTTGTGAAAGATCTGTTGGGTGACCGATTTGTAAATGGCATTTTCTAACCCTTAGACAAACCTACGGAAAATTATGGTACATGTTACTTCTCTTATCCTCGAACAAGACCATGGTGAAAGTATGAATATTACTTAAATACTTTATACTTTCTGCAGTCTTTACATCATAGTTTAATGAGTAATACAAAATATAACAGCGCTAATACAAAGATAAGGATTACTGGACAAAAGAATGCATACATCGATAACACAAACGTGAAATTAAAAAAAGCGAATTGTTTTCTGGCTAATAGCTTTGTATCAACTGTGACTAATTCACTGGATAACCGATTACCTGCTGAAATATTTACCACACCCGACAAATGAAACGTCACATATGTATTTGACCACTGTAGCAACCGTTCATGATTCGATGCCACCCTATGATACAAAAATCATTAGTTATGGTACAAATATCATTATTAGGCGTCGTAACCTCTACGCTTAATGACGTAATTTTATATCATTAAAAACATGAACCATTTCGCCTGCTAATGATACCAACCGCTAATGACTGAAACAATTTCACAAAGAGTCGACGCTTTAACACTAAATGACACAAGACAAATCTGACGAAAAACAAGAAAAACAGCAACCGCAACAGCTAATGATATAACGATGAAAATCAACCTTTAGTCTATATATAATTATAAAGTGAAGATACAATGGCCGTAAATACCAATCACATACCACAATTCACAGGAGAACTGCACTAGAAAAAACACATGAAAGAGTAGAGACATTGCTGTTATAAAATCATCCTGAACAAAATGAAAAACTGATGGTTTATGTGACTGGGATAAGATCAAAATGTCCGATGTTGTCATGGAATCAGAAAAATGGCGACAAAAGAAAAAGGACTCTTTCATTTCAATGCGAGAGATGTATGCTCTCTATACATTTCAGTTATGGGAAACTTGTTCTTGAGAAAATTTCTAATATGGATACACTATCATACTTTCAAATTTTGGCATTTTATTTTCATATAGTTTCCAATTAACAATGAAGGCAACTTATTCTGACCATCCTGTTAATAATGTTCACATCTCACTGTTTTGTTATGTCAAGCTTAAGTTTTCTTGCAGTTGACTCGATTAGTGCCCTGTGGTTGTTTTATGTGTTGTTATTGTCTTCTGTGAATGTAAAAGAGGGGATAACAGGAATCATCTACAATGACTGAAAATTTCTATCACATGCCACGATCTGCCAGGGAACCATGCAGGAAAAACACAAACAAGACAAAAGTAAACAACGATAGGAACTCGAGTCGTTTTGTATGGCAAGGGATGAAAGCAGTTTTATGAGCATTTTGTAAGTTAATACATATATATTCTTTGACAGGATATGGAGTAAATAAACATGAGACCATATCTCATATGTTAACTCCAACTGCAATAAATTATAATGAGCTGTATGGCCATTTCGGAAAAAAATTCCTCATCAGCAGCAATAAAAATCAAAAAAAAATCCACAATTTCAAAAAAAAATGTTTAAAATCAATAAAACTAAACGAAATACAAATAATCAGTAATATCAAATATAGCGAAGGAAAAAAGTACGATGGAGGGAGTTAAACCTTAGGTTTTTAGAATTAACATAAATTTAAATAATAGTAATTGAAAAAAGTGTACACATGAGATATAATCTCATGCACAAGTACATCATATCTAAGAAAAATAAAGGGCAAACATCTTAACACGGGGAATTGTTTTACCATCTCCACACTGCAATAAAAGACAAACTCCTGTATTAAATATTGTATGTAAGGATATGCATTAAATGAACATGAAAACATAACAAAGTTGTAACAGTAACTCCAATTGCAATAAATTTTCATACATGAGCTGTATGGCCATTTCGGAAATAAATTCCTCATCAGCAGCAGTAGAAACCAAACACGGGAAATCGACATTTTCAAAAACAATGTACAAAACGAAATCCGAATAATCATTAATATCAAATATAGCGAAGTCAAAACTACGATGGAGGGATTTATACCCTAAATTTTATAATTTACATAAATAAAGATAACAGTTAAAAACAAAGTGAACTCATGAGATATAATCTCGTGTACAAGTACATCATATCTAAGAAAAATAAAGAGCATGCATCTCAACACGGGAAATAGTTTGTTGACAACCCCGCATCCATGGACTAAGGAGAAGATACATGGCTGTAGCGTTGCTCGACATTTTATTGTTAGCAATGAATTCCGCTTAAACCGGTGCCAGGGGCTGTCTTGAACTTGCTAGCAGTTATGAGCATAACTTATTGTGGAAGGCCTCATGGTGACTTCAAGATGAAGAACGACAGTAAAAGTGTTGTTTGCCATGTATTTGTAGAGACTTTGTCTCATTTGCATTTACTCCATATCCCTTCATTGTTAATTTGTCTCATGTGCATTTACTCCATATCCCTTTATTTTAATTTAATGGAGTTTAACATAAATTTTGGGTAGCGTGTTTAGGTCACTTGGTCCGAGAGGTCAGTATGAGCTCCTGCAATCACTTGGCGTCCATTCGTGTGTTAGGTTTTCACATTTTTATCATCTCAGAAGCAAATTTAACCAATCTTTTCAGGAATGATATACCGGTATGAAAGATCCTTTACAAAGATTTGCATCACGAGGTGGCGATGTATCATTTATTGGTGCTAAAAACCACCTTCAATGTATTTGTTGGAATGTGTTTGATTGGTCATGACATGAGACCAGATACCAGACTAAGAATCTACAAACCATGTCGCCATATTACTATGGCCATTGTGGACATATTTTAACGAGGAACAGGAACATCATCACAGATAAAGAAGTTAAACATTCTTTAGAAAGGGGCCTTAGTGTCGCCCATCTTCGAAAATAAACTGTCAAGCATGTTTTGATATTATTAAAGACGCTGTAACCGAATATCTTATAAATGGTGCAACTGAGAACGTGCAGACAAACACGTACTCAACATGATTTCACCCATTGAATTTTTATAAAGATATAAAGAGTCACCGCCTAAGCTGTCTGTGAAAAGAATGACGATAAAACTAAGGGATCTCAGTGATAAATATGTGTTTGTTCCAGTCAATAAAGCCTCCAACGTTTCTATTATTTGAAAGAAATACTACATGTATATCGATGTCCAACAAATGAATTGGCCAAATCTAACACTTTCATATGACCAAAAACAATAATCAAATAACTCAGGAACGATACAGAAATACTCCTAAAGATACTAGTTATACGTTGCCTACTATGTACATGAGTTCCTAAGCTTTTGTGACATCAGAAAAATGCTGTTTCACAGTTTAGGACATTAGAATACTGTGGATGCACTTTTATTCGTGGACATCAATTTTCCTGGTTTTCATAAATATTGCTATTTCGTGTGCACTTAAATTCGTGGTTTCGAACTCTATCCATTAAAACTCTATGGAAAAACTGCATTTCGTTGCGAACTTAATTTTGTGGTTAAAGTGAACCACGAAATCCACGAAAATTGGAACCCCACGAATAATAATACTTTCACAGTAATTAAAAATAGTAATTCAAACCTGTTGTAAAAATAAAAAGTACTCCGGAAACCAAAAAATTAACGGATGGACGGACGGACGAGCGGACGGAGGGATTGCCATAATACGTTCGTCTTTCGACGGGCGTATAAAAAAACTAAATAACGGAACCGTACAAAACAGTTATCATCTTATTACAGTCTTCAATGATAACAGCAGGTGGTATATCGACGATATCTTTTCTATTGACAATGCCCAATCGACCTCATTTACCCACAAGAACTTAGACACAATAATGTAAACCATGACTCTATATACTGTCCTTTTCGAGATCTAACTATAACCGTTGACTCTGTTAAAATTAAAACTAAAATATATGATAAATGAGATCATTTTGATCTTACTAATTACAAATGTCTCTTTTCTTGACGGCGACGTTACTTTAGCCTAATCATACGAGGAGTTTTTATATATCTAGCCTCATCATACGGGGGAGTATCATACATCTCATCATACGGAGTATATTATATATCTCTAGCCTCATCATACGGGATGTGCTATATATATCAACCGTTACGATTTGTACACGTCTGTTCTACTCTCGACGACTTTAATGAGCATGACCTTTCTATCACATCCAAGCTTTTACAACAAGGCTACAGATTTCATTAATTGTTGAATACATTTAAAAAGTTTCATCTATAGAAGATATGAATATTTTATTTTTAAATATAGAGCGACTCACCAAAAGTCTATTACTCAGGGCATTTCTCGTCCTCGTTTGTACGGAAATGTTGTATAAAATGTAAAAAAAAATCCAGAAAGTCTTGGACGTAACTTACATTCTTTACGTGACAGAATATTCTGCGTGATTTTGTCAAATGAGCTGTAGTATCCAATCACTAGAAGATTTTACAGGAATACTGACATCTCACTAATACTGCCGATATATACTGAAATCCATTTGGGAAGTTTTGAATTAGATTTATCGTCCGTAGTACGACAGTCTTTTTCCACCAGACTAGGCTCCTTGAGCTAGCCGATAGTTTAGAGGCGAGCACTCCTTGAGCCATTGTTCTTAATTACGTTTTGTCGTATTCTTTCCTTCTCTAGACTGTGGTCATGCAGTTAGTCGTCTTATTGTATTTAGATATATCTGTATGTTTATTATACTATGGGGAAACGAGATATAGAAAGGGGAGGTTTTGGTACATGTACATACACCAATTTAACCCTACCGCTGGCTTTTGCTAGTGCCAGTGTCCTATTGCCATTTTCCCCAATGCCAGTTTTTCCCCCGGAAAAATAGGCACATGCAAGTTTTTCCCCCGTTAGTACGAGGGGAAAAATGAGATCAGTGTCAATTTCCCTCCCAATGCCCATTTTCCCCCATTCCCTGAACGTCATCGATTATAACCGAAATGTAGTACAATTGATTGTGCAAAGTTCTGACCATGAATAATTTTTTTGCTCCCAATCATACATTACCCTTTGAATCTTGGGGTTTCCACTAAATTTGATTCGATCTGTACTGATGAGTCATAAATCGCCGAAATGGATATATATATATAGAAACTAAATTAACAATGTATTTTTATCTTATTTTCGTCATAACACATACATACATGTTTTTCGTAACATTCGAGCTCCTAAAGTTACTAAGTTCTATCTAAAAAGAATATTTTGTACTTGATTGATTGATTGATTGAATATTGTTTAACGTCTACTCAGCAATATTTCAGCTATATCAAGACGAGAACAAGTTTATTTATAAATAATCACTTTGGGGTATGGAAAGGGCCATGGGACGGGAAATTCTGACTGCCACTGGAAAAGTAGGATGAAGTCGTCAAGGGCGGGGAATTTAGCCTTGTAGCCGATCACCTACGGACCACCCCAAAAGAGTTTGCTACAAGGGTTCTTTAATGTGCAGGAAGCGTGGCGTTTCTTCCAACACGTGGACCTGAGTTTACATCCCATCCGAAAGATGGGTTGTGTATTTATCAATCCCGCACAACCACGGAATGGGTCCTATTTCTATATCCCGGGACCCTCGGGGTCAGCCTCCGTTTAGGAGGGGTCATACCCCGCAAGCCGGAGATACTAGGTCTTATTTCTATATCCCGGGGTTCCCTCGGGGTCCTCTGTTAGGACGACTCATACTCCAAGCTCAGAGGATGCTGCGGGCCTATTCATATTCGGGACCGCGCACGGCGGATTTTGTACTTGAGACAAGATCCCAATAAATGAGCTGTAACCCATACGTCACAGTAAGTATAAGTTGAAGACGGTCCCTAGCACTACTTTAAGCGGAATTATTTTTTATATGTTGATATAAACGAACGCAGGCTCTCGTCAAGATAATTGTAAAGATATTGACAAATAAATTCGGAGGATGTGAGCAGTATGTTAACAAATGGACTTGAGCATAACTGTGTTATTTGTGTTTTGTCTCCTTTTAAAAAGAAAGTTACTGAAGATGGCATAATTCAAAATTGAAATTATTGCAATAAAAAATTCAAAGTTTTCATCTGAAAGCAAATTGAAACTATAGTCTTTGAATCCCTAAGTTTTACAAATATTAGTACATGTTTTATCTCTTACTGTAAAGCAAGCCAAGATAGCATATATATTTTTATACACTCTACTTGACGAGAAAGACCTGGGACAAATGACAATGATCCATTTTTTCCTAGGGGGAAAATAGGCACGTGCCAGTTTTTCCTCGGGGGAAAAACTAGCATGGGGGAAATGGCAATACGTATACGTATTGCCATTTTTTCGGTGGGAAGAATGAAAATGATCTCATTTTTCCCTCGGGGAAAAATAGGCACGTTCCAGTTTTTCCACGGGGGAAAATTTAGCATGGGGAAAATGGCAATATAACACCGGTACTAAGTCCGGCTAACCCGGGTTTCTATCGTTGTATAACTTCGTGTTTTGTCTTTTGATTGTTGTTCCTGTGCATTTCCCTGGTCGATTGTGGCATGTGGTTAAAATTTTAGGCCCTTGTAAGTGTTTCCTGTTATCTTCTCTATATTTACATGTTTAAAACATTGGCTTTGAATTAATAGACGAATGCATGTATCCGAAAAAACGTATTATTTCAATTTGAGAAGCAAATTATCTTCTGTAAGTAGCCATTTTCAAGGTTAAACGATCGAGGAAAGACGAGCCCACGTGCACTCGTCTTAACACAATAAAAGACCAGTCTTAACATTATTTATGAATCAACAACAGTGTCATTAACGAAACAAAACGTTCCGAAATGGTGTGACATCACATTGATAGTATGTTAAAAGATGCGTGGACTTTGCTTCTACATAAACGTTAAGGGACATCGAAAATAATACTTAACGGAAGAAAGACCTACTAACAGTCAATCAAAATCAAAGATCGGAATACGTATATCATTTTTTTTCATTCATGTACGAATTTCTTTGTATTATTCTCACGTTTCACTGTGCTTCACTCAAGAAGAGAAGGGATTTCTTATATTCATGAAACATATCCCGATCATTGATCACATTTAAAGAATCTATCAGACATCGGTATTTTGTTATTTCCGTTCTCATTGAAGACTGCATAATCATGTTTTGAAAGTCCTGCTTAAAATCCTTTACTACAAACATTGGAACAAAAATATATCATGTCAATAAATGTGCTACATGTATTTGCAAGGAATGGCACTCAGTGCAACAGCGTAGGTCGTTCATTTATACTACGACTGAACAGGAAATGGAAAAAGACTTCGGATGCAATACAACAAGTATGCGTGATTCTCTAAATTAGATATAGCAGCTTGTTCATAGCACAAAATTGATGTTCGAATCTTCATTTAGGTATGTAGGACTAGAAATGTATTATATGTGTCGTGAAACAATAAATGTTTTGTCTTAGAAATTTCCCAACACGTTAAATAGCATATAACATTCTTTCTTTCTTAATTATCTGTACCGGAAATGGATGGAATTCAATGCTGAATCCTGGGAAAGGTAGGTGCGAAACAAAACGGATCAGAAGGTGGGTGGAAATTGTCAGCAGATGATCATTAAGAGCCAATACAATAATTGATGTCAGGGAAATATTTCTTAACACTTACGAGTAATTCATTACTTGCAGTTTCTTAAATACATGAAATTAGTCGCTAAAACGAAATAATGCATTAATGTTTGTTTTAATTTAGAAACTTCCGTACGATTCTGACACACGATAAAAAAGACGCCTTACTGCAAAAAGGTTACGGTTACTATTACCAAAATATGTTGAACGGAAGGCCTGGTTTGTTAACTATAGTTGACTTAATCTCTTTTCTAGTAAATCGCATTCCAAACATTAGAAAATTTTCACCATAATCAAAATTTGTTAGTGGCTGAATACTTTTAATGTAAGGTTTTCAGGGGAATTTGCAAACCAAAAATATTTTCAAATAATAAAAAGAAACCCCGACAAAAAACTTAAATAACAATTAAAGGTATTTTATATCTGGAAGCTTGCTGTTTTTGAAGTTCGATATATGATTGCTATCGGTTCAATCATCAAAAGGTTATCATGTTTCACATAAATGTCACTTGTAGCAGTGTCTTAGTTTTGAGCCAGCACAAAAAAATAAAAATAAAATAAAATAAAATAAAATAAAAAATAAAAATAAAAATGCAAGCTAAAATTGTTTTTCTGAACACAGGTGCACATTTGCTTTAATTCGGTTCCTATTGTTTTACACCGGGCACAACGAATGCTTTCAGCTGGACCACAGTGAGCTGCACTGTGAATCCTACCAGGGAGTCTTAAACACCATGTTCAAAACTTTGGATTTGTCTTTGTTAATATTTGGCTTACCCTTTCATTTCCTGAGTATTTGTATGTTTAGTTTTCATGAGCGCCTTTGGTCTAAGACGGAATAGAACAAAATCTTAATTTTTATTTATTATCCTTTTTCGGAATAAAACTAGTACCAGGTCTAAGAAATTTAGCACTCCATTTTCTACTCTTAGCTTCTGAACATACAAAAGAATGATTTTTGCACATTTTTTCACAGTTGCTGGTCACACCGTTTCCTACAACACCTGTTGTATAATTTAGCTCTCTTTATATAAGCTTTGAAATTTTGCCTCTGATTCCTTTCTGTGCAAAATTAATTCTGAACTTTATCACTCTGTGAAATCTAGAGCGAATCAATTTCATACCCTCTCGAGGTCTTGGTTGGTGGCTCCCGTAAACATTGTTTTGCTGAATTCAATATTTTTCCGAATCATTAATGGGTCTCTGTCATGTGTTTAGTGTCACGAATTTTTATACATGTACCTTGCAATACAGCAGACACAAACATAAGTAACTGAATTAACTAAAAAAATATCGAAGTTACTGTGAATTAAGGAGGTTCGCTCCTCATGTTTTGGGATTTCTGTCAGATTTTCGGAATTCTCTGGTTTTATCCATTTAAAAGATGATAATTTTTTGCCCATGTACCCCCTTAATGTTTCCCATAATTTCATTTTATACATCTTTATGAGCATTCTGTAAAAATTTCATTAAACTTTATTTATTCTGTCACATTCATTTGTGGTCAAACCTTGATAATGTTAATCCTATGAAAAATCCGAGGAGTTCAGTTTCCCGCCAAATTTTCAATCACTTATAACTCAAAAACGAGATCATCAACCTATCAATTTTTTTCACTTGAATTATTTCTTTTTTAATTTTCTTACAAAAAATCACCTTTATTTGAAATCCTATTTATTTTCAAATTGAGTAGCGAACCCCCTTAAGTGTATGCATATCAAAACGTTTCGAAAAAAAAAACCTAAATTTAAGTAAAAGCTGATAGAGAACAAATTTCCAACAAGATAAAAATAGAAAAGAAAAAAAATCAGTCAATGACCGAGCTACGGAAAAGGGAGACACTCCTTAGTTTAAAAATTCAGATAATTCGGTTTTCGGACCAGCATCGAAGTACTGGCATAATTATGCTTCTTTACGTATTTCTTTGAATAAATCAAAATCAATTTTGGCGTTATCATATGGACACATATTTTCTCGCTGGATGACCACAATACTATGAACGATTCTTTTTCCATTGCAAAAAAAAAATAAATTGATAAATAAGTAAAAAAATAAATTAAAAAATTTAAAAAATGGAAAATAAAGTAAATAAATACAATAATTAAATACACACAAAAACAACGAATCATCCACATTCAAATACTTTTTTCCCAATTAACACCAATATATACTAGAAGACTTACTGTCTTCGTGTCTTATGAACCTAACTCTGCTCCTTTGAATCTCAGGTCAAGCAATAGCAAATATTCACTCGATATAGTGTATAATTTCGTTTGCTTTACAGTCATCATGCATATATGTTTATTTGTATGATTGTATGATGTCAATTACAATGCATTACTGTCATCTTGAAATAAATTACAAAGCAGTCTTCTAAAGAATCAGTATAAGTAAGATAACTCTTATCAAACTTTGAACTAAATTCGTTTTTATCGTAGCATAGTTTGACCTTAATTAAATGTTGGTGTTGTAAAAAATGCGGTTTTCTAAGCTTATACAACAAATTGCTTTGAATCTTCAAAAAAAAACGCCTTTGTTTCGTGATTTTTGTTTATTATGAAGACGTGTGATATTAATTGACTAAATACCGAAGTTACTGTAAATTTTAATTCTGCATATGTGCATTTCGACAACTTATGTCTCTTCAGTGCAGATAAATTCTAAACGTTTGGAAGACCATAAACTCAAAGATGTTTTAAAACTGATAGAGAACAAAAAACCAATATGATCTAAATGTAAAGCCAAATTTAGCTAAGGACAGAACTTTGCATGAGGGAGATACTCCTTAGTTTTCAACAAAATTTACAAAAGTTTAGATATTGTACGGTTCCAAATAGAATCGGCTTTCGGGTCAGCACCGTAGTACTGACTACTAGGCTGGTGTATACCCTCGGGGATTATCAGTCCACCAGCAGTGGCATCGACCTAGTGGTAACAAATGACTAAATACCGAAGTTACTGTAAATTTTAATTCTACATATGCGCATTTCGACAACTTATGTCTCTTCAGTGCAGATAAAATCTAAACGTTTGGAAGACCATAAACTTATGTCACTCATTAAGTGTTTGGAAGACCATAAACTTATGTCACTCATTAAGTGTTGAAAAATTCTCTAAATCAGATATATCAGCTTGTTTATGGCACAAAATTGATGTTCGAATCTTCATTTAGGTATGTAGGACTAGAAATGTATTAAATGTGTCGTGAAACAATAAATGTTTTGTCTTAGAAATTTCCCAACACGTTAAATTGCATATAACCTTCTCTCTTTCGTAATTATCTGTACCGGAAATGGATGGAATTCAATGCTGAATCCTGGGAAAGGTAGGTGCGAAACAAAACGGATCAGATGGTGGGTGGAAATTGTCAGCAGATGATCATTAAGAGTCAATACAATAATTGATGTCAGGGAAATATTTCTTAACACTTACGAGTAATTCATTAGTTGCAGTTCCTAAATACATGGAATTAGTCGCTACAACAAGATAATACATTAATGTTTGTTTTAATTTAGAAACTTCCCGTACGATTCTGACACACGAAAAAAAAGACGCCCTACTGCAAAAAAGTTACGGTTACTATTACTTTATTATAAAATGTGGGAAACGGAACACCTGCTTTGTTAACTATAGTTGACTAAATCTCTTGTATAGTAAATAGCATTCCAAACATAAGAAATTTTCACCATAATTAAAATTGATACACACATGTTAGCGGCTGGATACTTTTAATGTCAGGTTTTTAGGTGAATTTGCAACCCAATTATATTTACAAATTATAAAAAGAAAACCCGACAAAAAACTTAAATAACAATAAATGGTATTTTATATCTGCCTTGAAATAGTCGCTTCGTACCAAATACGCAGGTTTCGATATACGACTCCTATCGGTTCAGTCAAGTACTCAACAACAGGTTATCATGTTTCAAATAAATGTCACTTGCAGCAGTGTCTTAGCTTTGAGCCAGCACAAAAAAAAATGCAAGATAAAACTGTTTTTCTGAACACAGGTGCACATTTGCTCTAATTCGGCTCCTATTGCTTTAAACCGGGCACGAATGCTTTCAGCTGGACCACCGTGAGCTGCACTGTGAATCCTACCAGGAAGTTTTACACACCATGTTCAAAACTTTGGATTTTTCTTTATTGATATTTGATTTACCCTTTTATTTTCAGAGTATTTGTATGTGTAGTTTTGATGACCGCCTTTGGTCTCAGACGGACTAGAACAAACTCCCTTAATTTCTATTTATTATCCTTATTTGGAATAAAAGTAGTACCAGTTCTTAGAAATTTAGCACTCCAATTTCTACTCTTATCATCTGCACATACAAAAGAATGATTTTTGCACATTTTTTCCACAGTTGCTGGTCACACCGTTTCCTACAACATCTGTTGTATAATTTAGCTCTCTTTATAAAAGCTTTGATATTTTTCCTCCGATTCCTTTGTGTGCAAAATGATCTTTGAACTTTATCACTCTGTGAAATCTAGAGCGAATCACTTTCATATCCTCTCGAATTCTTGGTTGATGGCTCCTGTAAACATTGTTTTGCTGAATTCAACATTTTTCCGAATCATTAATGGGTCTCTGTCATGTGTTTAGTGTCACGAATTTTTTATACCTTGCAATACAGCAGACACAAACATATTAAGTAAATGAATTAACTAACAAAATATCGAAGTTACTGTGAATTTAGTGTATGCATATCAAAAAGTTTCGAAAAAAAAAATAAAACTGAATTTACGTAAAAGCTGATAAAGGACAAATTTCCAACAAGAAAAAAATAGAAAGGAAAAAAAACAGTCAAGGACCGAGCTATGGAAAAGTGAGACACTCCTTAGTTTTAAACCATTCTTGCTTAAATTCGGATAATTCGGTTTTCGGACCAGCATCGAAGTACTGGAATATGCTTCTTTACGTATTCCTTTCAATAAATCAAAATCAATTTTGGTGTTATCGTATGGACACATATTTTCTCGCTGGATGACCACAATACTATCAACCATTCTTTTTCCATTGCCAAAAAAAGAGACAAATTGATAAATAAGTAAAAAAAATGAAGGAAAAAAAGAAAAGAAAAATAAAGTAAATAAATACAATAATTATATACACACAAAAAACAACGAACCATTCACATTCAAAGACTTTTTCCCGATTAAAACCAATATTTGGTGGTTAAAAATACTAGAAGACTATCGTCTTCGTGTCTCATGTACCTAACTCTGCTCCTTAACAATAGCAAATATTTACTTGATATAGTGTAAAAATTTCGTTTGCTTTACAGTCATCATGCATATATGCTTATTTGTATAATTGTTGCTTGTATGACATCAACCTTAAAAGGATAAAAGAAGCACTAAAGATTACAATGCATTACTGTCATTGCAAAGCAGTCTTCTAAAGAATCAGTATATTAAGTAAGATAACTCTTATCAAACTTTGAACTAAATTCATTTTCATCGTAACATAGTTTGCCTTTAATCAAATGTTGGTGTTGAAAAATGCAGTTTTATAAGCTTATACAACAGACTGCTTTGAATCTTAAAAAAAATAAAAACAAAAAACAAAAACAAAAACAAAAACAAAAGAAAAAAAAACAAAAAACCAAAAAAAAAAAAACCAAACAAACAAACAAACAAACAAAAAACGTTGATTCGTGATTTTTGTTTATCATAAAGAAGTGTGATATAAAGTGTGGAAAAATGAAATGTTTTATGTGAATGTATTTCAGCAAATGAACTATATTAAAGATTTTCCGAGAATTCTTTCGAATTTTTAAGTTTCCACATGTGATTTATGTAACTTCGTGCATGTTCATTCTCAAGGTATGCATAATGTCTGCCTTTTACTGACAAAATCCAAGTTATTTCAGTAGTCAAATCAGTAGTATGACAAGATGAAAATCAAGGGATTTATCTTTCCTTGTATGGATTTTTGTGTAATAGGGTTTGTAATTTTCGTCATGTGACACCGAGATTTCACGATAAAATTGAAATTCGAAAACGTTTCCCGCCAACACATGATGTTTTTGAATGACGACATTAAATTTTTTTTATTTTTGGTTCATTATATATTGTTGTGAAAAATTCAACTTCTGGGCACAAAATTTGTACTTTTTAAAATTGAACGCGACTAACAGACCGTATTCGGGTATCTAAAGCAGGTAGGGCAGGTCTTGATTTGTATCCTTCGTTTGAATATTAAAAACGGACATGATTGACCTGTAAATGGAAAGGATTTCATCTCCTTCAGATGTTCTCTCTATTTGTAACGTATTTTTTGCTAAACGTGTCCGCACAATATATCTTCAAGAATTTGGTACGATGAAAACAAAATGATTGCCTTATTAAATAGGGCTTCAAAAAAATCCGCCCCATACCATCATAAAAAAACTTCTTCCATGGTAGAATCTTTTCTCAAAATTTCATCAATATATATTTGCAACTATTTTTCTTCAAATTCTCACCGTATCAAAAAAAAATGTTTTCTCACTTTTACTGATTCTGTATTTACAAACATCTAAAATCTATCCTTAGTTTGGAATAAGCAATTAATATTTCACGGCCAGTGGTTTGAGCATGCGTTTTAATACTACTTGTTCCGATTGGTGAGTTGGAGTGTTTGTGTGAGTAAAGGGCTTCATATAAACGAGAAACATCTGTAGGTTTTCTCCCTGTACCAAGTTAGTTATATATGGTTTAAGTGAAGATAATTTTTATTTAAATATCAAAAAGGCTATTGAAATGTAAATTAAAATTATCTCCTATTTGAAACATACAAAACTAACTTAAAGAGACATCAGTTGTCGAAATGCGCATATGCAGAATTTAAATTTACATTAACTTCGGTATTTAGTTATTTGGTACAGTGAAATAACCGACCGAAGTTTCTCGACTCCTAGAAGACAGATTATTATATTATTAGCATTTCCATGACGGTATAAGCAAAACGCGAATATCATTTAACCACTCGGCATTGATCCAGGTTTTGATTCAAAGAATGTCAATGTCTCTCCTTTCAAGATTGTGGTCATGGAGTTAGTATTTCATGGAAGGATATGGAGTAAATGAACATTAGACCATAACACATATGTTTACTCAAACTGCAATAATTTTAATGAGCTGTATGGCCATTTCGGAAATTAATTCCTCATCAGCAGCACTAGAACCCAAACAAAGGAAGGCCATAATTTCAAAAAAGTATACCTTCAATGGGTTTTATTCGTATGTTTACTAACCTATAGGGAAACGGGACAGATAAAAGGGAGGTTCGGGTACCCATATACCGGTTTAACCCTACCGTTGGCAATTGCTAGTGCCGGTGTCGTATGAGATTTTAAAGTCTATGAAAACTGCAATTTCCGGTTCCGGTTTTTACCATGTTAACTTCCGGCATAAGAATTGCACGTTCCGGAATTGCGAAATGTGCGGAAAACCTCTGTTTATTAAAACTGCAATGTGACATCTCACATTATTTTGCAAAATATTACATCATCTTAATCACAAGAAGCACTGTTTGTCTTAATTTTCTGTCAGATTAAATTATGTATGTAAATGATTACGGTTGTAAGTCGTGATTTCATCATTAAATTAAAAAAATGCACTATAGTCATTTCAAGGCTTAAAGATATTTTGTATTTCTATATAGATTTAAATTCAAAGCGAAAAAACAGCAAAGAAGAAAAAATATATTCAAATTCTGATGGCCATTAGGTCAGCTAAAACAGGCAGAAAAATAATGGCCCAAATAATCATAATTAACAAATCATTGCTGTGGGAAATATGTCAAATATGGCTCAAACATCTTGGCTGTGTTAAAAGTTTGAATGAAAAATAATGACCCTCAATGGTTAAATAGTTTGGCTTACTTAAGGCATGTAGATGTCATAGCTATGGTAAAATTTTTGACGAAAAATTGCTGACCATATATTGATATTTGTTAGTTGGTTGGGTCATATTACAGATTTCATGGGTGTAGAAATAGTTGCGATTAATAACTATGATCATTCAATGCTATCTATGATCAGGTTGGGTCATAAAATATCATTCTGACCTTATTGTTACAGACCTCATGGCTGTGGAAATAGTTACGATTAATAATTATGATCATTTAAGGTAAGTATGATCATAAATGGCTATCTGTGGTCAGGTTGGTCATTAAATGTCATTCTGAGCTTATGCTTACAGATTAACTCGAACCTTTTAGGTTCTCAAATGGTAAATAATATCCATAGCTCTTCCTCAAAACAGTAACAAATCCATAGAAGTTACAGTATTTCAAGGAATTATTAAAATGTCTAATTTATTTATTATTTAAATAGTAGAACTAATCATTGTTTCATCCGCACAAGAAAAACTAAAGACAATTTGCTGATTTTTTTTCAACAAATCCTATGACCCCCCCACCCACCCCCCCCCATACACACACAAGTTAAAATGCATAAATGTTGCTCTATTGGTATGTTCCTGTCGACTGGTTGTTTAAAAGTGCATGCATTTCACACCTTTTTTTTTTAAATAAAGTTGTGTCTGAATATTGAAAATTAATTTACTTTAAACCTTTATTGATCCCCACTAACCCCGTCAACTTCTGATTAATTCTTGTATCGTCCTCTTATAATTACATTTTTGTATTGGTTTGTCATGTTAATTTTTAAATCTGAATAAGCATTTGATTCCTATAATCATATACTAACGTTAAATTCTATAGAATCATATTTTTAAATATTTCCGTCGCCAGGGGCATGCTTTGAAATCTTATAGACTTTAAAATCTCATAGCCCCCCGTATGAAATCTGCAAGTATACGACAAAAACCGGAAACGGAACTTGCACTTTTCATAGACTTTTAAATCTCATACGACACCGGTACCAAGTCCGGCTGTCCCGAGTATCTGTCGTTGTTTTGTCTAATTTGTGTTTTTCTTGTGTAGTTCCTTAGCAGATTGTGGCATGTAATTATAAATTTCAGCCATTGTAGGTGTTTCCTGTTGTCCCTTTTACTTCAAACACACACCATTAACCATTTTCTGCTGATACAGTTTAAGTAAATAAGTATGCTCCTGTGAAATTAAGGAAACAAATGGTACATAGTATTATTTTTTAGGAGAATTACACAGAGCACTGTACGAAATATAACTACACCCATATCCTTTACATTTAATATACTGGCTGTATTGAAATCTATCTTTTTTGCATATCATTAAGATCTACAGAACTTATTATTAAATTAATATCTTTCAATAAAGAAATTAATGTTCACATAATTACTTTATCAAATAGGGTTATTGTTCTTTGGACAGAATAAGCTTTTCAAGTTTTACATAGCAAGATTTTTCTTTCAAACGTATTAATTAGATGTATGAAAGAATTTCCAATTACTAACCTGTATGTAAAATATAAATTAGTTTTCAACTAAGATTAAACACCCAAGAGCACTTTACATTGCTCAGTTTAGTTTGTTTTGATAAGGTTACATGAATATAGATATGCAAATAACCCATGGTGAATGAAAGGATATTGAGTAAATGCACATGAGACAAAGTCTCTACAAATACATGGTAAAAAACAAGCAAAGGAGCAACGCTTTCATTGATGTTCTTCATCTTGAAGTCGCCATGAGGCCTTCAAAAATGAGCCTTCTCATACCTCATAGTAAGTTCAAGACGGCCCCTAGCACCGGTTTGAGCTGAATTCTTTGCTAATTGTCGAGCAACACTACATCCATGTTTTCACTGGTCATGGGTTTGGGATTGTCCACAAACATGAATAAAACTTGAAAAGTGCTCTTACAATCACTGTTATCCTTTGCCCGACAAAAGCACTAGTGTCTTAAGCTAGTAAGAGATTACAACATATAGACAAACAAAGGGCACTCATCAAGTCAAATGTAAGAAAATTTGGCATAATAAAATAGTGAAATGTGGGCACTATAAACAGATGGTCAGAATTACATTTCGAAATTACAGAAATAAATGCCAAAATTTGAAGGTATGAATAGTATATCCATATGAGAAATTCTGTCACGAACAACTATACCATAACTGAATTATATAGAGAGCATACATCTCTCGCATGGGGAATCTTTGTATGGACCAACTGCAGGAGAGACAAACTCCAGTTGTAAATGGTAAATGAAAAGGTATGGAGTAAATGCACATGAGACAAGGTCTCTATAAATACGTGGTGATAAAACAAGCCAGGGAACAACGCTTTTGTTGTTCTTCTTCATCTTGAAGTCAACATAAGGCCTTCAACAATGAGCTTTGTTCATACTTCATAGTTAAATCAAGACGGCCACTAGCACCGGGTTGAGCGGAATTCTTTGCTAATTGTTGAGCAACGCTACATCCATGTCTTTACTGGTAATGGGTTTGGGATTGTCAACAAACATTAATTAAACTGGGAAAGTGTTCTTAAAATCACTGTCATCCTTTGCCCTAAAAAAGCACTAGTGTCTTAACCTAGTGGACGATTACAACACATAGACAAACACAGGGCACTCATCAAGACGAATATAAGAAAACCTGGCATTATAAAATAGTGAGATGTGAGCACTATAAACGAGTGGTCAGAATTACATTTCGAAATTACAAAAATAAATGCCAACATTTGAAAGTATGAATAGTATATCCTTATTAGAAATTCTCTCACGAACAAGTACACCATAACTGAAATGTATAGAGAGCATACATCTCTCACACGGAGAATCTTTTTATGGACTCCACACTGCAGGAGAGACAAACTCCAGTCGTAAATGGTGAATGAAAGTATATGGAATAAATGCACACGAGACAAAGTCTCTACAAATACATGGTAAAAAAAAAGCAAAGGAACAACGCTTTTATTGTTGTTCTTCATCTTGAAGTTGCCATGAGGCCTTCAACAATGAGCTTTGCTCATACCTCATAGTAAGTTCAAGACGGCCCCTACCACCGGTTTGAGCGTTATTCTTTGCTAATTGTCGAGCAACGCTACATCCATGTCTTCACTGGTCATGGTTTTGGGATTGTCAACAAACTTTAATTAAACTTGAAAAGTGCTCTCACAATCACTGTCATCCTTTGCCCGACAAAAAACACTAGCGTCTTAAGCCAGTGGACGATTACAACATATAGACAAACACAGGGCACACATCAAGTCGAATGTAAGAAAACTTGGCATTATAAAATAGTGAGATATGGGCACTATAAACAGGTGGTCAGAATTACATTTCGAAATTACAGAAATAAATGCCAAAATTTTAAACAACGGCAGTACAATACCGAAGGAACACCGAAGGAACAAAGCACAAGATTACACAGATCAAAGTCCAGAGACAAGGCAAAAGCAAGAACACCAAAATACGGAAGACCAAAGACACCACATGCCCACAAAACACACGAACATTACATATACAACACAAAAAACTAAAGCACTAACAGTGTGAACTCTCAATAAACAAGAGTGACATCAGGTGCTCCGGAAGGGTAAGCATGTCCTGCTCTGTGCACAGGACCCGTCACACTGTCAGTGGGTCAATCCAGGGTAAAGGCAAAACCGGTAATGTCAAATCCGGGAAGACGCGAATCTAGCTAGCTGAAAATGTCAGTTTTTATTTGTGACACTGGCATTTCATATCTATCTATGATGTTTTGGCGACGGCCATAGAATTTCTAAAGGGACGAAAGTAACAAAGGCTGAACATATCCCTGACTCAGCAGTTTTTGTGACAGTGCTTTTGCTCTTTCCACAAATTCACTGTATGTACTGCACGCTCTACAGTAACGAATTAATTGTGAAATATATACTCCATATGCTGGGGATGCAGGTATATTGCTGCAGAGAAAGGAAAAGTTCACAACTGGAAAGTCAAAATCATCACGTTTGTCACATAATCTAGATTTCAGACGTCCATGTTCGTCAATGTTTAACAAAAGGTCAAGGTATGAAGCAGAATCGGATGTATCGGTTGTCTCTTTAATTTCAAGTTCAGTTTCAAGTTCCGTAGAACGTCCTACGTCCGGCTTTTAACTTTTCTTTAAAAGATCTTCTCCTCTGAACCTTCTGGGCGATTGGAATTAAACTTGGCTGCTGTGGTCTTTGCATTGGGTGGTCCCCTACAATAAAAATTGTTTGCAAGCTCGCACCTTATTAAAGATTGCCGCCATCAGAAAATAGTTATATTGAACCCTACTTGAAAACACATTCAGAGGTATTTTGCTCTGAAACTAATGAGCCACCTTCAACAAAACTTGCTTCCAATAGTCCTTGTGTGATCTCCTACAAAAGTTGTTTTTTTAGGTTTGCATCGAATCCAAGATTACTTATAGCGAAAAACATAGTTTTTTTTAAATTGGACCCTTGGGATAACTCACTAAGTTATCGTCTCCTCCAAAACAACTGACTAAATTAGAAACATTGGTAGGTTTTCTTCCTGTACCAAGTTTGTTATATATTGTCAAGGCGATGATCATTTTTTGATTTCAATATCAAAAGAGGTTATTGTTAGTAAAAGTTAATGTATTTCAGAGTAATTAATTGTCATTGAAATAGAATCTTATACTAATGTTTATTAATCAGTTTATTCAGGCTACATAAATCAATTAGTTAATAAATGTTGTTTTTTTTTGTTCGATATACGAAAAAGTCTACTTTTATATTGATCTTGGGTCACATATTTGTTTACTTTTATCATATAAATGCCGATTCAATTGTTTTTTTTCCCTTTTAAATATTCGAGTTATCGATCTGTTGTAAATATTTTTTCTCACATTTATTTCTCAACTTGTAGTCAGTACTTTGGTGCTGACCCGAAAGCCGATTCTATTTGGAAACTAGCAATATCTAAATTTTTGTAAATGTTGTTGAAAACTAAGGAGTATCTTCCTCATGCAAAGCTCGGTCCTTGGCTGATTTTGGCTTTATATTTAGATCATATTAGTTATTTGTTGTCTCTCAGTTTTGAATATCTTTGAGTTCCTAGTCTTCCCAACATTTAGATTTTATGCGCACTGAAAAGACATAAGTTGTCGAAATTCACATAAAAATATGCAGAAAATAAATTCACAGCAAATTCGGTATTTAGTTACTTGATATCGTAGCCGCGATGTTTTATTAAAGTCGTTTGTTAGAGAGGTAGCGATGGTTCGATCCTTGGACCGGGAAATGTTTTCCCACATGAAAATTAAACTTCATCTAATAGTGTGGTGAAGCATAACAGAAGGTCAAAGTTAAGCAAACGACATGAATATGCATAAAAATTAATGAGTTAGAAGTACATGTTATTTATTCGAGGTAAATAATTAGGGGTAAGTAAATAAATTGAGGTAAATGATTAGTTAAAGTGCTTCGAAATCGAGTGAATCAAAGGAAAGACAAAAGAGAGATGGAATAGTCAGAGGCAGTTTCAAGAATTAAAGAGTTTTGAATAACAAATCAATGCTCATAACAGGTCCTTAATGCCAAAAAAAAAATTATTTCCATATATAAATAACTTGGTACAGGGAGATGTCATCATTGGATCCAAATTTAGCGACACAAGTCCTTAGGCGACCCTTACAAAACTGTTCTGGTTTGCAACTCATTCAAGATGGCTGCCAGCTGGAAACATAGTTATTGCATTGATACCAATGTTAAAAGCTTTCAGGGATTTTCTCCTCTGAGACTACTGAGCCTATTAGCACCAAACTTGTCCACAAAGGCCCTTATGTAATTCCTTATGTGATCCCGTCAAAAAGCTGTTTTCAGATCAACATCTCATCCACGACTGCCACCAGCGGGAAGAATAGTTTAGCATTGAAACAAATGGAAAAACACATTTAGAGATCTTCTCTTCTGAAATTACTAAGCCAATTAGAACCAAACTATGTCACAATGTGTTTGCCTTCTAAAAGTGTTTATTTCCTGATTTGCATCTTTTCCAAGATGGCCACCAGCTAAATCATAGTTTTAATATTTAACCCTATTAGAAAACACATTCAGATATTTTCTCTGAAACTACTGGGGCGATGGAAATCAAGCTTCGTGGCAAAAGCCCTTATTTGATCCCTTTTTTTGTTAGCACCTCATCTGAGGTGGCCGCAAGTGGGAAACATAGTTTTAACATTGTATGATATGAGAAAACACTTTATTTAGAGATCTTCTCCTCTGAAATTAGCAAATTAGAATTAAAATTTGCCACAATAGTCTTTAGATGTTCCCGTCCAATAACGTTGATTTTCATGGTCAGACCTCATCCAAAATGGCCGCTTGTGCGAATCTTAGTCTTAACATTGCATTATAGGGGATGAAACATTTAAAGATCTTCTTCCCTGAAACTGCTGACACAATTTGAACCAAACTTAGCCACAATAGATCTTAGGTGATCCCCTACAAAATAATTGTTTTTCAGGTTCGCAATCATCGGAGATGGCCACCACCAGAAAACAAAGTTTTTACACTGAACCCTATCGGAAAATACAATAAGCGATCTTCTCCCCGAAACTACTAAGCCATTTGGAACCGAGCTTGGCCACAAAACTCTTTAGATTGTCTCCCCTGAAAAAGTTGTTTTACCGGTTTGTATCTCATCTAAGATATCTACCAGCAGTAAACATGGTTTTGGCATTAAATAAAAGTGACAACAAAGGTCCTAAGCAATTTAAGGGAGAAACCAGTAAGGAAAATCCTTAAGACGTACGACAGTATCGAGAACACACAACTAAACACAGAACATTTCATGCAAGCCGTCATATTCCTGACTTGAAAAATTCTGGTAAAAACTAAAGAGTTTCTACCTCATCCAAAGCTCTGTCCTTACCTGATTTTTGCTTTACATTTAGATCATTTTGGTTATCAATTCTCTATCAGTTGTTAAACATCTTTGAGTTTTTGGTCTTCCAAACGTTTAGATTTTATCTGCACTGAAGAGACATAAGTTGTCGAAATGCGCATATGTAGAATTTAAATTCACAGTAACTTCGGTATATATTTATTTGTTACCGCTGCTTGTGGACTGTTAGTCAATGAGCGTATTCACAAGCCCAGTAGTCAGTACCTCGGTGCTGACACGAAAGCCGATTTTATTTGGAAACTTACAATATCTAAATTTTTGTAAATTTTGAGTGAAAGCTAATGAGTATCGCCCTCATGCAAAGCTCTGTCCTTAGCTAGTTTTGGCTTTACATTTAGATCATATTGGTTATTTGCCTTCTATCAGTTTTTAAACATCTTTGAGTTTATGGTCTCCCAAGGATTTAGATTTTATCTGCACTGAAGAGACATATAGTGGGGTCCAGACAAAACCTCTCATAAAGTGATCTTGAAGCAGTCATAAAAGCTCCTCAAAGTTAACTTAGAACTGGTATCAAGTCTGCTCTAGAACAGCTCTAAGTCTGCTCTACAATCCTGACCTCTCTGAACAGTCATGGTCATAGCTAGAATCCTGACCGTTCTGGTCAGAGATATGACTGCTCTGATCTGCTCTACCCATGACCGTTCTACGGAAGTCTGTTCTGGTCATGACCGTTCTTCTTAAGTCTGTTCTGGCCATGACTGCTGTCAGCTGACCTGTCCTAGCTATGACCACTCTCATACCGGCTCTTGTCAAAGTCCTTACAATTATTTATAACGTGTCCAATTATAATAGTATTTCAAGTTTAGCTATATTATAAAAACAAAATTGAATTTAAATATAAAAAAATAGATTTATGAAATTAACTATTCGGAAATAAAATTGCATTTCGTCGGTAAGTGCTTTCACTCCCGGACAATGACTTACCTGTGCTTATCCAGGTAAATTTATAAATGCAAGAGTTATTTCCCTTTTCGAAATATACCCGAAAACTGAATCGCAATTGTTTTTCGTAAATTATTTTTTTCTATAACAAAAAAAAATAAATAAAATAAAATAAAAAAAAAATCGTGAAATTAATTATAGGAAAAAATCTCAATTATAATCAGATTACGTTACTCACTGAAAGAAATAGTAACTTCAGTATTTAGTGATTTATTGAAAACATCGTAAATAAGGGAATTAGTGTTTTTTTATTTTATTTAAACGGTTTCGGGCTCGAGAAACAGGAAACTCTGACACATCCTATTTCATATTCAGTTTAAATTCTAGGACAAAAACGGCCATACCCAGAACAGACTTGGCAAGAACAGTCATAACCAGAGCAGACTTAGATAGAACGGTCATGGCCAGAACAGACTTAAATAGGTAGAATGGTCATGGCTAGAGCAGACTTAGGTAGAACGGTTGTGGCTAGAGCAGACTTAGGTAGAACGGTCACGGCTAGAACATACATGATTCTAGGACCAGTGCAGACAGGATTCTAGAACTGTTCAAAGTCTGCTCTAAGTTAACTTCAAGTTAACTTTGAGCTCTTCTCGTGACTGCCCTCAAAGTTAACCTGGACGAGAGGTTATGTCTGCACCCAACTGTAAGTTGTCGAAATGCACATGCACATATGCAGAATTTAAATTCACAGTAATTTCGGTATTTAGTTATTTGCATATGGTCGTAGACGCTGAACAATATTCGATCAATCATGAACTACAGAGTTTAGACAGGGGTTCTTCTGTTAAAGTATTTCGATCTTTGGATATTTTAGTCATTGTTAAATTTAACTGTAAATAAAAAGTTCAATTTTATATATAGGAGATTTACTTTTATCTAGTTTCCACTTGTAATGCTACTCATTAATGATACTGATCAACTGAGTCTATTATATGTAATTGGGAAGGATAAAATTGATATAATTCGTCAAAGTATATAATAAAAAATAATACCAGTTATGTAAATACTTGTTATTAAAAGAAAAACAGAACATAGTGGCTATTCTCTCAGTATTATCGAAATAATGCCCGAAATTACATTTAAGAAACGACAAAAAGGATTTTATTTTTTTTTTTGTATTTGGTATTGTATCAATGCGTTGAATATTACAACTTCCTGTCATGTGACAAAAAGTTTATTTTGTTCATTCAAAATAATATTGATGCTGGTTATAATTACACTTCTTTAATTTGATTAAAATGACATGAGTAAAGGACAATATGATATCGATGGTCGCAGTTATTAAACTTTCTGCAAGTTGACTTAAACATGTTCACAAGAGTGACTTTTTCTGTATTCTGTGTATCAATGTCGGTGAACCTGTACACCGTGAAGCCAGGTTAGCGACAAACTGCATGCATGGTACTGCCAAACGAACAAAAGGAGGCTCGCAGACAAAGTGGAAATTTCAGTATTTTATATTTTTATGTTTCCGTACCAAAAACGGAGAACGCAGGTATTCCTATCTGGTAATAGGAAAAGATAAAACATATTTTGGAAAGAACCACACTGAGTCAAACAAGAAATACAGTAAAAATGACTGATTAAGATGCTTGAATTTTTGATCGACAACATTTTTGTTGAATGTGGAGGCCTTGTTTTTCAACAGACAATAGGGATTCCTATGGAAACAAATCGTGCGCCACTTTGATCTTACCTTTTCCTTTTTTCGTATGAAGCAAAGTTTTTACAAGGGCTGATACCACAGAAACAAAAACAACTAGCCCAGACTTTTAATATCAGCTTCAGATATATAGACGATGTACTTTCCCTTAATATCCCAAGATTTAAAGAATATTAACATCGTATCTACCCAAATGAACTTGAAATTAAAGAGACAACCGATACACCCGATTCTGCTTCATACCTTGACCTTTTGTTATACATTGACGAACATGGACGTCTGAAATCTAGATTATATGACAAACGTGATGATTTTGACTTTCCAATTGT
>MJUU01062066.1:0-15142 GCA_002080025.1 Modiolus philippinarum
GCATCGAAACAAAAATGGCTTACATTTAATGTGTGAATTGTAACATCACACCGTGGGAAACAGATGTTGATGAAGTGTTATCGCCATGTTGCCACCATTAATAGGTTGTTTGACAGGTTTTTTTCATTAAAAAGACTTTTAGCGTGATGATATGTTTACTTCAAAGATTTGAAATGTATGAGAAAACATTCATTCCCAGGTTTCTATTTACCATAGCTAATTGGTTTCCCGTCATATCTTGATGATAATTGCAAATACATAAGAAATCAAAAGAAAAACAGAAATTCCCACGATTCTGTATACACACATCGTGATAAACTTATATCTAGAGACAGTATATCCAATTAATATGTATATTCTTTAGACATGTAATATAGACATACAGACATATACTACAGACAGGATACGTCATAGAACAGTATAAAAGCTGATGCATTTCACGTTTTGACCATATCACGATGGATTCAACGACGGCTGCAGATCGATATTTGGATTGCTTAAAGAACAAATATCCAAATGGCGATGTGAGATTAAAAGCAGAAATTCACCATTTAAAACGAAAATTGGATGAAATTGATGAATTTAGTGACAATGACGAAGAACTGATCCGCGAACTAGACAGACTGGAGAAGAAAAAACCTAAATTAGAACATTCTTGTGATTTTTGTGGCAAAACATTTCGACAAAAGGGAAATAAAAACCAACACATGAAAACCCATTATGCATCGTTTATCTGTGAAAAATGTGGGGCATCCTTTTCCAGGGATTATACTAGAAAACAACACGAAAAGAACTGTAAAAAATTATCAACATCTAAAAGTTCCAGATTTGGTTGTAAACATTGTGATAAACAGTTTGATACTTACGAGCTGCTTTTCAAACATGTTAAAGATAAACATCCACTGAATGGTCAGCAAGGTGGGGATGCTGTAACAAACATTACTCAGGAACCCATTTTAAAAGAACGTAAAACATACAACCGTTATGTAAGAAAGGGAGCTCTTAATGACGCTGTATACCAGACAGAAATCATTCCGAACGATGCCGAAAAACACGATTTGCTAGGATTTTTCGCCGTAACAAAAAAGGAAGTCGAAGAAGAATTGAAAGTGAGGAGCGAAAAAATAAGGGATCAGAAATGGTATTTGAATGTGAGAGTGGAAATGGTGAGGGACATCGAAGACGGTGGTAAAGAAAAAGCAACCCCTCATTTTCGCAGTAAGAATTATATTTCTTTAGCCAATGACGAAAACAGACATAACTTGAACGATGCCTTTCAGAAAATGAATGCATCATTGGAGGAATTTATTCACAAAGGGTCTAATTGGGTCGTAAACAAGATATTGAGTTTAGAAGTCAATACAGTAAAATACTCACCGATTGCAGGATCCAGCTATATGGAACTTCCACCGAAACTTCAAAAATCCCATTCTGTTGTTAACATCAAAAATGAAGATCACAAGTGCTTTCTGTGGAGTGTGTTGGCGGCCCTTCAAGGAGTCAAAGTTCATCCAGAACGTATTACTCATTATAAGCAATTGGAGTCGACACTCGATATGACTGGTATCGAATTCCCCGTTTCCCTTTCAAAAGTGCAGACATTTGAAAAACAAAACAACATTTCAATCAATGTGTTTGGGTACGAAGATGGGCAAGTTTTCCCATTATATCTGACAAAAGTGGAAAATGGGCGTACAGAAATAGATTTATTGTATTTGTCTGAAGATGGAAACTCTCATTATTGTTGGATAAAACATTTGAATCGTTTCTTGGGGCACACCCATAAAGCTCACAGGATGTATTACTATTGTCATCGATGTTTACAAGGGTTTACTAGACAAGATCTCTTAGATGCACATCGACCCTATTGTGATCGATTTGATTTTCAAAAAGTAGAATTCCCCAAAGAAGGAAAAAATAATTTAGAGTTTAAAGATTTCCACAAAGGTATGCGAGTAGGGTTTACCATTTATGCCGATTTTGAGGCACTGACCAGGAAAATCGATACTTGTTTACCCAATCCGAATATCTCTTCGACGACACATCAGACCAAGTTTGAAGCCTGTGGTTATGCTTATCAAGTAGTGTGTACGAACGATAACTACACCAAGCCTCCTGTGGTATACAGAGGTGAAAACGCAGTGGAACATTTTTTTGAAGACATGTTCAAAGAAGAAGAGTACATACAGTCTATATATGGTGAAATAGAACCTTTGATTATGACTCAAGAGACGGAAAAACAGTTTAAAAATGCTACTCATTGCTATATTTGCAATCGTATGTTCAACAAAAATCTCGTTAAAGTAAGAGATCATTCACACATTGGTGTAACGGGGGATAACCAGTGTGCGAACTATAGCAACTACAGAGGAGCAGCTTGTCAACGGTGCAATTTAAACCTACAGAATCCAACATTCATACCTATTTTGTTTCACAATTTTAAAGGTTATGACGCTCATTTATTGATTGAGGCAGCTGGCAAATATAAACATCAGAAGATAGTGTGTATTCCAAACAACATGGAAAAATACATTTCATTTTCCGTAGGAAATCTGAGATTTCTCGATTCTTTTCAATTTATGTCCGAGAGTTTAGAAAGACTAGTAGATAACTTGGCTGCAGACGGCCTGACACATTTCCATCAATTTCGAAAAGCATTTCCCTCTGAAGAAATGGCAAAGTTATTACTGCGTAAAAATGTATACTGTTACGACTACGTCGATAGCCACACCAAGTTCCAAGAAACTTGTCTACCACCTAAAGAAGCTTTTTACAATACACTCAAAAGAGAACATATATCCGATCAAGATTACGCACATGCTCAAACAGTGTGGACAACATTAAACATGAAATCATTGGGGGACTATCACGACCTCTACTTGTTGACCGATGTGCTTCTTTTAACTGATATTTTTGAACGTTTTCGAACAATGACGATCGAATATTATGGATTAGATGCTTGTCACTTTTACACGGCACCCGGGCTAGCGTGGCAAGCTGCCATGAAAATGAGTGGAATCTGTTTAGAGTTGCTAACATGTCCAGATATGTACAATTTTTTTGAACTGGGGTGTCGCGGTGGAATAAGCATGATTTCGAAAAAGTATGCCAGAGCTAATAACAAGTATGTGGATGGATATGATCCTACAAAACAAATCTCCTACCTTATGTATTATGATGCCAATAACCTGTACGGTTGGGCCATGAGTCAACCCCTCCCAACTGGGGTGATGCATTGGTTAGACGAGACCGAAATTCAACATTTCGATCTTCAAAACATACCACCTGACGGTCAAAAAGGGTACATGCTCGAGGTTGACTTGGAATACCCACAACAACTACACGTATCCCATAATGCTTATCCGTTAGCACCTTCTCACAAAAAGGTTATTGACGACGAACTTTCACCTTACAGCATTGGTTTATTCAGCGATTTATTTGGCGAGCAACGAAATAGACCTAGTACAACCAAACTCATACCTACGCTTGAAAATAAAACAAACTACATCCTTCATTACAGAAATCTTCAATTGTATACCAAATTAGGAATGAAAGTCACTAAAATTCATCGCATCATGGAATTCCATCAATCACCATGGTTGAAGAAATATATTGACTTCAACACGATGAAAAGACAGCAATCCAAAAACGATTTTGAAAAGAACTTCTTCAAATTAATGTGTAATTCGGTCTTTGGTAAAACCATGGAGAATCTTAGAAATAGAGTGGACATTAAACTCGTCAACAACGAAGACAGTTTGAAGAAACACGTCTCAAAACCATCTTTCGAACGCTTTCAAATTTTTAATGAAGATCTCGTTGGCGTTGAAAACAAAAAGACAAATTTACTTCTTAATAAACCTGTGTATGTAGGAGCCGCCATCTTGGAATTGTCTAAACTAGTTATGTACGACTTCCATTACAACGTCATGATACCGAAGTATGGAGACAACTTAAACCTAATTTTTACCGATACAGACAGTCTCATGTACGAAATTCACACCAACGACATTTATGAAGACATGATGACATTTCAAGACTATTTCGACACGTCTGGATACCCCCCAACACACTCCCTGTATTCTACAATCAACAAGAAAATCGTCGGAAAAATGAAAGATGAAATGAATTGTGAGTATATGTATCTGATTTTACATGTAGGTGGTTTTTTTTTTTTTTTTTTTTTTTTTTTTTTTTCTTACGTAAGACAGACTATTGAAAACACATAGAGGCNGTCATACAGACACACCCAACTGAAACATACAAAACCATCGGGTACACCGTACGCTTGTCCACACAAAACATCCTTCACTTTACAAACGGTAACCTGATATGATAGACTTGCCCCCATTTCCATATGACTTCTATATGTATTTTTTTTCTATTTGTAGCTGTTCCAATTGATGAGGTGATAGCACTTAAACCAAAGATGTATTCTATATTGTTTAAAGAAAATGACCAGCCAAAGGAAAAAAGAACTGCCAAAGGGATAGCAAAATGTGCCATCGACAAACAAATCCGTCATCTGCACTACAAACATTGTTTGTTTGACAATAAAATGACAATAAATGACATGAATTTAATCCGTAGTGAGAATCATATATTATACAAAAATCATGTACGAAAAAGTGGACTGAGTAATTTCGATGACAAACGTTACTGGAAAAACTCCACACATAGCTATGCCTATGGACATCACAAAATTCCTAATCATAAAAAGTGGTGCAATGTGTACTGTTAATATCATGTATATAGTATTGTAAATAATAAAAAATGATAAAATTACCTATCTTTTATTTATAATGATGTGTACAAAGATTACTGTCACTAAATAGCATTGAATGTCACCATAAGTCTCGAACATTGTTACATTGAGGTGAAATGTTTTTTTTTTTTTTTTTTTTTTTACATCAGCTGGGTGAAGAAGTCCATGGGATCGAAATTTTCTTCTCCCTTGGGTTTTTTGGTTGGCGGTCCATTGATGGGTAGAGTGTTGGGTCTCTTGTTAGACTGGCCGAGCACTTTAATCGGTTGAGCAGTGTATTGTGGTGGTGGTGGCATCAACTGCTTGGGAGCTGGTGGCTGTGGTTGAGTTTGTTGATGTTGTTGAGGTTGAGTTTGCACAGGTTGAGCTTGTGGAGGCTTTTGGTCCTTAAAAGAAAAAGAATAGATTTTGAAAAATATCTGGGTTATTTTTCCCGGTTTTTGGTAAATGTGATATCAAAATCATAACAATTACACGTTAAATAAAAGCCACCGATATTATAAATAAAACACTTACCTTGAATAGTGGAAATAATTGCTCCAGTGCTTCCTTCATTTGCACTAACTCAAAAAATTCATCCCATCCAAGAGAGCATCTTCCAGGATTCCTTGGATTGTTGTTGTACAAGTTTATATAGTAAAAGTCATTAACTTTTGTCAGCACCACAACCATATGTCTACCAAAAGTCGTTCTCATTTCCAAGTTCCCTTTCATACTTTGCTTTTTGGTAAAAGCGTAGCTTTCCATTGTGTATTTTTTTTTTAACTAGAGCAAACACAGTCTAAGAAAATGTGTTGGTGATGTGATTTCAGATGAGAAATCAGCATTTATATAGTACGGAGTCAATGAAGTTAAGTGTAGGCGTTAGATACTCCCATCACTGCGCACTGAATTGGAAACGTGTTTCCATTGGTTGTGTTTTTTTTTACCCCATTAGCCATTGGGTATGATTTTATTCTTTGTGTAGGTGTTTGTCACTCCCCCTCTGCAATCATCCAATCGACTGTATGCCAGTTCAAACATGTTTTGCTGACTAGACTTTCTCACGAACGAGATACATCGAACACAGATGGTGAATTGCATATGTTTAATCTTAATAACCCCTTTAAAACACAAATTAAACGTGTGTTAAAATAATTAAATGTACTGAGGTGGTCGTTCTCGATTGTGGGAAAAACGGGTTTCAAAGCAACATTAATGACTTTACACTCTTTATTTTGAAGATGTAAGGTGACTTTACTTCTGGAGAAAATGTTTATCAAACACACCTGCTGGTTCCGTCGTATTCTTAGATGCTAGAGTGTGTGAGAACAGAAATTCCTTGAAAAGGGTTTATCTAATTTTTTGCAAGTACCCCAACAGTAAAACATTATTTTCTCTGCTTTACTTTGTATTAAATTTTTTATTACGTAAAAAATTTTAAAAAAATCAACCATGGAAAAAGTGAATATTTGTGTTGATTTAAAATTTGGGTGCGAAAAATGCTATCTTACCAAACTCTACTGGAAGTTTTGAGTTTGTTATTTCTTTTAAAGTGCGTTAGTATTGTACCAACCAAGGCTACTTGAGCTAGGCAACAATTTAGTGCTTGATCCATCTTTATAAATTACCTTTTGTCCTATTATTTTTTTCTTCAAGATAGTGGTCTTGTAGTTGATGGTCTGCCTGGATTGGTTTTTACTCATATGTTTATCACACGACAGGGGAACGGAATAGAGAAAGGGGTGTATGTTTAATCCTTCCACTAGAGTCAGTGCGGGTTGTTTGTCTTTTGTCCTTTATTTTGCATCTTTTATGAATGAAGTTTTTGGTGGGTTGTCGAATTTGTCTTTCATTTTGGGTGTTTCCTCTTGTCCCTTCTGTTTAATACAAGACTGACGAACTAATTGTCCAGATGGAGAGAGCAAGGACTTATAATGACTCATTACAAGTCCTTGGCGAGAGCGATGAAGGATTTATATGTGATTTGGAACTCATGCCACAGACATAAACAACTCCATTGGAATTCAAATAGACGATGGGGTTGTGGATTGTTTTATATAGTTATGGTGTTGTTTTGACAAGAGATACTATTATTGTTGTTCTTCATTTGAAATCATCGTGAATTCTTCAACAATGAAATATAATTGCTCATATCAAAATAATCCCTTGCACCAGTTTAAACATAATTTATATTTTCTCTAGTTTTGTGCAATATTTCAATTTGATGAAATATACTGTGCACACAGTACTTTGATTTTCTAAAAGGATAAAAATAGTAAGGTTCACTATTTAGCACGTTCGTCACTGTAAACAACTACCGTGTTATAACTGAATTGATGGTTCTTTTAGTGTGAATAAAAACAATATGTCATTAGAACAGGCACAAAACTCTCACAAATGATCCATTTGTTTATTGCAGTATCCTTGGAACAAAACAAATTCATTTACAATTTGAACAATTTGATAAAGTTTGCTGACAAGAGGTCGATTGTGTTCCTTGAATTTTCATGTACATTAGACCACAAAATTTTCATGTACATTAGACCACAAAATGTAAGTTGTGTACATCTTATCGAAGGGTATGTTCATTTTTCTCGTTGTAGCGACGGGGCGAAATGGGAGATAACTGCGTTAGTCTTAGCCTAACCAAAATGACGCGAGTTGTCTTTCTCTAAACAATTTTGAAAGAAAGTATGCTAACAAATACTGAACCAGACATTGAACAATAGTAAGACTGAAGTAAATATTTTCTTTTTGATAGATTGTGTTAGAAAAAAACATAGTGTAAAACAAACTTGTTGTTTAAAACTGCGAACAACATTTTTAAAAATCGTAAAAGATTTACTCCTTACAGAGCCTCCTTATTCCCACAATTCATTGCACTCTACAATATGTCACCCGATAAGACCATGTTGATTCTCTTGATGACATGTTTCATTAGCGTTAAACTATGTTTTGGATTTGATATTGAAAAAATATGTACAGCAAAACAGAACTTCGCATACGAAGTTACGGGATATCAGTGTTCTTTTGTGGGTAATGGTGTGTACCGTTATAACGGACTGGGAATAGACAGCATCACATTTGATAGATTTACTATGGAGTCCGTTGTAATCATTGGTGTGGGAAATGTGAACAAAGTTGTTTTTAACAACGGACCATTAGAGTTATGTGACTGTGTCATTACACGCGACAATGTTTATAATGGTAAAGTCGTCGTTGGAAATCACATTTGTGTAAGTATGCGTGCTGCTGTTTCAGACACCATACAGCTCTGTTACACGTATGTCTTTTGCATGTGTTATAGCCCACTTTGTTTCATGGAAAACTACTGGCTGAGAACCCATTCTCGCCAGGCATCCAATCTCGCCACTTACTGCTTCAACAAAAAGCTTTTAGATTTTTCTGTAAAAGTTTTGGTTCCCTGTAAAGTTTAATACTTAATTATTTAAAAAAAAATGAATAAAATTTTAACTGATCCTTTTTATTTAGCAGAAAAGTTATGCATGGCGAGAAAGGGTACTTGGCCAGTATATAAAGTAATAATTTAACCATTTAGGACCAACCATTTAAAACAGTCATGTAGCAAACCTGAGCAAAAAAATTAAATAAAAACATGAAAATGAAGAATGACAACAAGAAAACATGGCTTTTTTTATGTAATAATTGCCAATCAAGACATGATGGAAAGCATCCAGAGCAAAAACACTACAAAATGCACCATACATCATATGAGATCCTAGAAAACACATAGTATAACAAAGATTTTGTCTCGTTTGCATATTTATTCCATATCTCTCTTTTCTTTTTTGTTTGAATTTGGAATATTTGGTAATGGTTGGTTAGTGGTACATGTACATGTATCATTGTACGTAGTACCCAAAACTTTATTAATGTCTTGTAAGTACTTTTAAACCATATCAAACATATGATATAGCAGGAAACGTGGACAATGAATTAGAACAGATTATTAACATGTTTTTTAAAACCCCATCTACTAAAATCAAACACAGAAGACAAAAACAACAGGAACATGAAGTAAAGCAAAGATACTGTTGTGTCTATACAATGTATATTTATTCCATATCTCATTTTTTTTTTCCATATCCTTCTTAAAGACACACCAGCATATACCAGTATGTGTCATGGAAATAGTATTAAGCTTGTATATAATATGCATATATTTATTACTTTAAGAATCAAAATACATTAAATGTATGTAAAATTGAAAAACAGCAATTGTCTATAGTGTTATTTTTCTTTTTCCAGTCCTCTGAAAAAACACCTGTAATACATGTAACTACTTCCACTCCACATGCTCCAGTTCCAACGGTAACTCCGACCATTTCTTCCACTCAAGCACGGATCAACAAGGTACAGTATCTACAATGAAAATAAAATCATAATTCTCATTGAAATAACATATGATACACATTTTCAGAAAATTTATGTGTAATTCAATTTCCATACTAATCAGGCAATGCTGGCATTTTCAATTAATGTGTTGTTCAGCTCTCAAAAATTAACAAGCTATTTTTAACGTGTAATAATTATAAGGACATCTCTTATTAAAATAAAATTTTATGAATGATAAAATAACATTTTTTTTTATTTGATACATACAATGTACATGTATCTGTTTTACACAATCAAATCATTCTCACAAGGAGTAATTGTACATTGGGTATCACAAAAAATTTCAGTGCCAATGTCATTTTCACCGTGGAAATGTAGATTTATGTATATTTCGTTCACGTGTTTGCAGAGTTATTTTCAGTGTTTTTAAAAGTTAATCTTCAAAGTGCACATGTATGACATCAGGGTCTCGCTCACTTCGTTTAAATGTAAATGTAATTATTACCTTTCTCTTCATCTGATTCTTCCTGTGGTGATGATGGTGATGATGTGGGACTGTCATATGGTGGTGATGAGCTAGGACTCATTATTTGGACATCAATGGATGTGGACTTGGAGGTTAATATGGCCTTATTCAAACTCTCTCTACAATTATAAAGAAAATAATATAATTTATTTTATCGTTTCAGTGGAAATAATTAATTTCATTTATGTTCTTTCAGACATTCACAGAAGCATTAGAAGATTTGATAGAAGAGCGCATTGCTTGGGTGTATTCAACAGTTAGCCTGATAATAGGTAATATATGTTATATTTTTATGTCAAATTATATATATTAAGATATGATTTACAATATTGATGATGAAAAAATTCTTCATGGTAACTTCAAGATGAAGAACAACAATAAAAACCTCACTCAGTTGTGGTAATTAGCATGCATTTAATGGGATTTTGTCTCATGTACATAGGGGGTAATTAGCATGCACGTATTTAATGCAATTCTGTCTTGGGTACATTTACCCCATATCCCATTGTTGCCAATAGTACTTGGTAGATGATATAACATTAACTTTTGGAATCGCCTGAATAAATAAATGGAGACTTATCTTTCAACAGTACTGTTTTTTTTTTTTTTTTAGCTTGAGCTAGAAAATACACATACATGTACTTGACATTAGACGGTTTGATAATCAGTAGGATATGATAAAAGAGATTTGTGTTAAGACATTCCCCTTTATTTTTTTCAGTCATCATCATAGCTGTAATAATTTGCGGCAGCAGGATTATTGCGAAAAAGAAATGTTTAAAGAGAAAACAAAATGACATTGAACTGTCCTCAGAAGTACAATTTCAAGTTCCGCCAGCCTTTAAATTTGAGTAAATGTTTCTAATCTTAAATGCAGCTATACATTATATACTTTATACATGTTATACATTAAGTACTTTAACTTGTTTTTACAATAAAACACATTTTCAAGATGAAGAACTGCAGTACAGGTGTCTATTACCATGTTTTCTTATGTACATTTACTCCATATTCCATTATTTTTTATGCTACTGTTTACAGGTAATGCACAGTATCTTATTGTACTAATTGTACCAATTCTGCATAGACTATTCCCCAACATATTCGATATTGATTTTATAAACAACTTGCATCAGTTACTTCGTGCAGCGGACCGGAGACGTAATAGAAATCAAGTCCAAAACCCACCAGAAATTATTATGAACATTCAAAGACCTGTTAGAAGATCTAATCGAATCAGGAGGCCAGTGCAACGGCTTAATTTGTAATTTGTTGAAATTTTCCAATTTTTTTATGAACCAAGCTGTTTAAATTGCTCATAGTTCGAAAGTATTACCTAGTTAATAAAATATTGAATTTGAAAAAAAAAAAATGTAATTACAGTACCTGTTAAGCATGATGTCTGTCACCATCATTTTTATTCTCTCTGCATTTTGCTCCCCTTCTAAAGACCTGGCCAATTCATACAACCATACCAGCTTTTCACTATCAATGAGGTACAGCATCCTCTCACCAGTTTGGGTTGACAAATGCGCAATTGTATGGTAGATATAGGCAAGGTCTTTGTCAATGGTACAGGTGTGGTCCACGGCTGAAAGCATTTTTTCCACCTCTTTTTTTGTTGGCACATCCTGGTTACACAAATCGCATGGTAAATGGAATACCATAAGATCAAATAGTTCTTCCTTATTGTATTTCAACTTAAATTCCATTTTTGTTTGTGTTTTTTACAATTGTATGTTGGTGTAGAAACTGTTACTGTACAAACAGGTTTGGTTTATATACCAGTGTTAAAAAAAAAGTAGACACCTCCCAATCTACATTCATCTATTCAGTGCATAATGTATAGCTGCATAAAATGTCAATTTTAAGGGGGAGGAGTCTTTGAGCAGTAATAAACTTGCTATTAGGTTTGGTTTAATAATTTCAAGATAATTAACATTTTGCAAAGAAAAATAGTTTTGATACAGTACTTCTCTGAAATGTTATTTTTTCATACACTGCTTTTGTCCGATGATATAATGTAGTGTCCAAATGATACTTTGTGTTAAATTCATAGGTACATTGTTATATTTTTGAATGAAGCTTTAGTAATAATTCTGTAATCATTCAATTTTTAACTTCTTATTATTTTAGAAACTATATACTTATTAATTCCATTTTTCTTCTTATTCTGTATTTGTCTCATATAAAAGGTAAAACCTTATTGTAGGAGTTATGCCCCTTTGTGGCTTTACTTGTCCAAAAATCTCTGATAATGGTGAGGTGGTCAAATTCAAGATCTTTTCATTGATTGTTTTTTATGGCTTTTTAAGTCCCCTACTGGCAAAGTCAAAGGGGACTTAAGATTTGTGCTCTGTTCGTCCGTCTATCAGTCAGAATATCAGTTTTCCACACTTTTTTCCCACATGCTTGCAGATAATCATTTGATATTTGGTACAGTGCTTAACCATGACATATAGCATATAATGTTCAAATTTTTTACAGATCCATTGATTTTTGGTAGAGTTGTGACCCTGTAAATTTTTAAATTTCACAATTCTTTGTTCACATGCTATCCCCCCCCCTATACAATACCTTAAATAAGTTTTTTTACTTCTCTACATATTTCATACAAGTTGTTTTTTACCATGTTTATACTCAGTTATATTTGGTGCCATATACATGATATATACATATTGTTTTTTGGTTTTGATGAAAAAAAATTTTTACTTATTCATGTTATTACTTTGTTTTATTCCATAGTTTTATTCCATAGTATACACACAGAACATCTTTCAAACATTGAAAAAATTTTTAATTTACATTATCAACATATTTACATTATTATACATTACATTATATAAACTAAACTCCATTGAAATAAATCTGCTTTCCAAATTAACTTTCAAAATTGATAACATTCCATGTTTTATCTGTTTTGATATATAAAAACTTTTTATTGATCATTCATTGTATACTGTTACTCAGTTAACGTTGTGCTTTAATGGCAGCAGTTATGATGTTTAGTAGTAGTAGTTTTGAATTGTTACCTCATTTTAATATTTTTTTTTGTTTGTTATTCCAGATTGTAATGATGTTAATATCTGTGATTTTTAGTAGTGGTAGTCTTCATTCAACTTTCACCTTCACAATTCCAAGGTTTCAAATCAACAGCTTATTATCTATTGCTAATCATTTGTTTTATATACTACTGTTTTAAAACTGTCCAGGTTATCCCCACTGTTCAAATACTGGTTTTTGTTGAATGATTTTGTTAATCAAATAAGATGTAAATTTTTTAATTTGTTAAAGTTTTCATTCATATTTGACCCTGCAGAAATGGTTCCCTTAAAATTCTATTTGACAAAAAAAAATCTTTTACCAACTTTGAAAAACATCAAAATAATTAATAAAGCCCCATATGTCATTTTTCTCATATTCCAAAATTTTTGTTGGTGCTATATTGTTATATATTGCTTTACATATATTTGTTAAAATTTTACACTGTTTTTTTTTTTATGAAACAATTTTATACTGGTTTTTTGAATGAAAATAAAAATTTGTTCTTAATGTCTTTGTTTCGTTTTACATGTTAGTTACACAGAAAACCACTCTTGCATTTTCCCATGTATACCAAGTGGTTGTTAATTAGATGGATATACACACAACACCTGTTTACCCTTACATATGTTGATTACATTTGAAGTGCAAATTGCATGACTCCTGTGGTGGAGATAAACCAATGTTTAGTGCTCTGGGATCATTCTTGCATTTAGAATATAATTAACAAATCAAGACCAGAAAAAAACAAATCTGCAGAGTTGCTTTTAATTTTCTGTGGACAAATCCTGTTACATTTTCCCATGTTTGCTAATTCGTTTTAATTAGATAGACACACACATCAGCTGTTGATTTCTAACCCTTTCATATGTTGATTATATTTGAAGTGTATTTTAATTACATGATTCCTGTGACAGTTTCTGGAATCGTTCTTGCATTTCAACTATAATTAACAAATAAAAGTCTCTTTTTTCAATTTTAATGCTATATCTGGAAAACATACTGCTATTTCGTGGGAAATGTCTATTCTTTGTCAGAGTGAATGGTATGAGAACGTAGTTCTAGGGTAAATAAGTTTAACACATGTATCATTTAAAACTTTATTATATCTACACCAGCAGTTAATTTCTTCATCCTTTCACATGTTGGGTTGTCGTTTTGATAGACACATCAATGTATCTTTGAAGTCTCTTCAAATAGTTCCATTGATTCAAAGTTAGATACAATCCATGTATTGTTGGTTTTCCATGAATGAATTGTCGAAAATCAATTTTTACTGTTCTCTGATGTAGACACACGCTAACAAATAATTCATTGTCTGGTAACTCAAACTGTTTTAAACACATTGAACCATTAAACTGATCATAGGATCTAAATGTTTGTCCAGACAGTCTGATACAATCCGAACTGTTATGTGCATTTTCAATCTGGTACATGGAACTAGTTAGTGCTAAAGTTGCACTTAACAGAGACAACAAAATCATAACCCCAATGGTTTTAATTAATCCTATATGAAAGTCATAATTTCTATATATGGAGCTTAGACTGGACCTAATGCTTGCAAACCTGCTAAGAGGTTGTACATTTTCTTGGGAAAGCATGTTGTCATGAACTTTGTCACAAAATGAACACATTTCAATGAGACATCAACATATATCTTTTAAATAGGAATCAAGTGCATTTGCACTTGTACTGAGGTCATGAATAAAGTTGCAATCTACACATTCCCATGACATCAGACATTGCAATCAGACATCTGGATTCTTTACATTCCATTTCGACGCCATCTTGATGACGTTTACCTAGACTTATCTGCCATAATGATGACGTATACATACCACACATTCTTGTGACGTTACTGGTTGAATGATTGCATTGTCCTAGAATGCCCAAAACCACACTACTGACGTAAGTTGTCGAAATGGCTATGCATTGGCGGATCAAAAAGGGGGGTTCCGGGGGTTGGAACCCCCTTTTTTTTGGACAATCATGTATTTTTCAATGAATATCCTGGTGTTTAACTAAGAAAATACCCTAAAAATTGTCGCGCCTCGATCCGCTCGGCGAAATTTTCTTTCAATTTTAATTGGAACCACCCCCTTTTCAAATTGCATGGATCCCCCGCGTCTGCTATGTGTAGAAATTAAATTTTGTAGTAATTTCGGTATTTAATTTTTTTTTTTGGTTCTCAAACTGGGACTAATACAACAGTCCCAGACTCAACGTAGGACAACTACTCAAATGTACTAATTAGTATTCAGACGATGCAAACACCGACATCTACGACGACAGAGTCATACAATAATACGGCCTCATAAACACTTTTTTTGCGGGTTATAAAAGAATCATAATATAATATTTTTGTTAGAATGTAAATCTATAGACATGTTGGATACAAATATTTAAAAGTACAACATGAAAATATAGCCCATATGAAGCTTTTATCCAACTTGTACAAAAATAAAAATGAT